>JAABNV010008150.1:43340-68431 GCA_033439845.1 Ispidina picta | reverse complement strand
TGCTCTACCGACTGAGCTAAGCTGGCTCTCAAAAGAATATAAAGATAAATAAAAGAAAAATATATATAAAAAAATAAAAGAAAATATAAAGGGAGGCACAGAACAACAAAACATATTATGTGGTATTTTTTATTTGTTAGTGGATTTTAGACTAGTTTTCCCCTTTCCCTTTCTTCCTGATTTTTTCCTTGGCTTGATGAGAAGTGATAGAAGATGGTAAGCAGGCTGCTAATGTGGATGTTTATGCTTAGGTCTGACAGCTAGAAGGCAATTTAAATTTGGAAGGATAAAAAGTCTGACATTTTCACTACAAACAGGAGATCATATAGAGGTTTGTGCTCATCTGTTCTTTCAAAGCTGTTTTCTAATAAAGGACTGAAAACATTACGTGACAACTGGTGTATCTGAGTTAATCTGAGGGTACTGTGCCAAGAGTTGCCAGACAAAGGGGTTAATACAAGAGGCAGCTCTGGTCCAGCATGATGGATTCTGTTTCTGTGAATGGTATAGCTTCTGGAGGTAAGACTGGTCAAGCCATGATAAAAGGCTTAGTGGGCCCTGTGTTCAGATTTATCTCTTGGCAGTCCTAAGTTTTTTTTATTTAGTTAACTGGCAAACTATTATAGTGGCAATTGTATAGACCAAGATTTTTAAAGAGGTGAGTTTGTAGATAAAAGTAACATAAATGATTGTGAGACTACCCAGTGGCCAGCAGGTTCAGTTCATTACTAATAATTTTATGTCACTTTTAGATTATTAGTAGTATACAGTAATTTACAGTAATGTATTTTTTTCCACTGCCTCCTGGGCAGCATGCAACAGCCCCTTCCCCTTCTCTTCTGGAGCTTTCATCTTAAAAACCCAACAACCAGAAAAGTAAAATGTCTCCATATAGTTGTATATTTTTCATTTCTCCATAATTTTCAGGTTACATTTATTTACCCTAGAAGTATATGAACAATTTAATTTGAAGCTCTGACAGCATGTGCAGAAATTCAGAACTGAAACTGAGTATCTCACATGAGCATGAAGATGTATTTTACTCACAAATACATGCTTTAGTCTATATAGTGCACACCACTTGTAGCTGGAAAAACAGTGAACAATATAACTTTCTTAAAAGCCTGAACGACTGGATTATGTGTTTGTCACAATTTCGGTTTTCATGAGGATGTAAAATCTGAAGACAATGTTATTCTTCTTCTGTTTTAGGTGCTGTAGCTGTTTTGATCCCTCGCCTAGACCTGGTGATTTCTTTCATTGGAGCCGTCAGCAGCAGCACTCTGGCACTGATTCTGCCACCTCTGGTAGAAATCCTCACTTTCTACGAGGAAAACTTAAGTTTATGGACAATATTGAAAGACATATTTATAGCTGTCATTGGAGTTGTTGGATTTTTAACAGGGACGTATGTGACAGTTGAAGAAATAATTTATCCTGCATCCACAGTTCTAGCTAATGCAACAGAGAGCATCTCTGCAGATTTAAATGCTACAAACTCATTGAGTGGTTTAAAGTAATGACCAGGCACTGTGAACTATTTTGGTTTTTTGTACCAAGAAAACCTAGATGGATGGCAGACCTACATGTGGGATTTTAAATGAATTTTTGAAAAATAGCATGCAGCTCTTTTGCACTTTGTTCTTTCCTTCATTACTTCCCATCTGCTACCTGAAAGAACCCCTTTGCTTTCAACCTCTACTGATCTAGTGAAAAACTGAATTGGTGTCAGGTTTTAAAAGAACTACATGAATATAGGAAGAAAATATGATTTTAGGTTATTTGTGAGAAAAAAAAAAAAGTTTTTTTCAGAAGGAAGTAAAAATGCCTTCCTCCTCAGAAAAGGTGGAAGTCAGTCCATTCATCCTACTCAGGCAGCAAGTCTAGGCACAACTGTTTTCATTCCAGCTCTGTTGTAAGGGTTGGAGTGGGAGCTCAGCGATGCATAGACCTTCTCCTGGCTGTCTCTGATGAGCTGATTACACCTCAGTGAACCAGAGACACTTTAGTTTTAAAACAGAGCAGCTGTGTTTTTCATTTCCATTCTAGGGACTTAGGTGCTTGCTATGGAGAAGGTTTTGAGTAGTTGCAGTTGCCTGGATCTGGTTGCTAGGAATCTGTATGTCAGGAGTCAGAATGTGCTGTGCAGAATGACTGACTTGTTTAGACTCTTAACTCCTTGGCTCTGAAGGGAGTTTTTCAAGCAGCTGAAAAGACCAAGCCCTCCCTGGTTAGTATAGCAGACCACTGCTGGTGGTTCCAAGCCAGTAAGCATAATGGCATTTTTTCATGCTGATCATCTTAACAGTTAAGCTGAAGAATAGACAAGACTGGAAGGTAAGTTTTAGAGGTAAAGGCTAGATCTTTTATTAGATCAAAAGTTAGCTAGTTGCGAATGCCACTTTATATAATCTGTTACTAGCTCAGTACCACTTTATATAATCTGTTACTATAGGTTCCAGTACCATGAGCTGTTCAGCATGGCCAGACCTCTGCTCCAGGGAAGTGGCAACTACGCTCAGTAGAGCCATAGAGGTCTGACAACCTAGAGCAGCTTAAAGAGTCATTATGTTAATTTTTGTACAAGAAAATAAAGGATGAGATGGTACTTTCTAGAAAGGAGCTTGTGCCACACTTTCACATGTACAAGCTGTGGTTATTTATGGAAGAACTTGTGATTCCACAGTACTGTGAGCTGGAGGGACCACTAAGGGTGTCTGTTTTCAAGCCCATTCTTCCTCAAGCATGTCACCTGCCTGCAGGTTGTCTGAAGAAGTGACTTAGGATTTGCTTTCAACTACTGGTACTTTGGAAAGAGGTACAATTTATACATGAGACATACAGTGTACTTGTGAAAATAAAATATTTTTTTAGTAAGTAGTTACATATCCCTTTTGGATTTGAAATTAAAAAGTTTCAGGATGTTGTTTTTCAGAGCAATATTATTTTCATGATGCAAAAACATTCAACTCTACAATGATAAGCAGCTTATTTTTATACATTTTGATAACTTATGTCCCAGCCTATTTTTTACACTATTTCTTTATTCTTGATTTCAACAATACAAAAGTATGAAATGCTGTAATTTATTTTTTTTTACCTATTACTAGAATTCTATAGACTGCCTATCTGTATGTCTATTGGAACATATAATGGTTATTTTTGCATTCATATGTTCTGCCTTAAATAGGATCTAACATATCTTTTACTGACTTTTTTTCTTTTGTCTTCTTTGGAAAGAAAAAAATAACACGTTGATAAATTGGTAATTGGATAGAACTGAATTTTCTTCATCCATCCTGTGCACTGAGCCCTAAGCCAGAATTCTGATTTTCAGGGTTCATATTTGACTTTCTGGCTAACACTTTATATAAATAACTTCCACTCCAAATGCTGAAGTTATATTTTTGGTCTTGTTTTCTAAAAGCACTCTATATTTTGTACAGTATCAGAACTATATTCATCATACTCATTCCCACTATGAAGTAACTCCTTTTCCTAAGGTATTCTTTTAACTGTAACATTCCCTAATAAATAAGGTATGCCAAAGCCCCTGTACTGTATTTATACACATTAAGATGGAAATACATGTACTATATTGCTTGCCTTTAGTATATTCCTCAGAAATCCACTATTTGGTGATCTACCATTTGGCATTACAGTGCTAGAATAATATACTGCCAGATACAGCTATATTTATATTCTTTTCAACATTTTTCCCTATGCATCTACCATATGGAGGCTATTGAACACTTTGATCTTCACACTCAAGAGGGCATTTCTGATAGGTATTTGTTATATCACATAGTTCAAACTGCAGCTATTCGTTCAAGCAATAGTTCTGAGTAATGTTCTTTCATTTTAGCATGGACAGAGTTAAATACTTGACAGACACTTTAAATGGATGAGTCTCTGCAGGTATGATACTATAGAATTAACCTTTTGTATGAAAGTGCCACAGAGGAGCTAACACAGGTAGTTAACAGAGCGGCAAAAGGTAGCTTCAGCTTTTCATCTTAAAGGTTTTTTTACTCTTCAAGCTGTTTTAAAAGAGATTGCATCTAAGTGTTCCCATATGTTTCATAATGAGTGTTTATCTAAACTGTACACTATATGCTGATAGAATACATCACTGTGCAGCATATTTTACTTGATATTAAATACTTTTACATGGAACATTTTTAGGAGGACTGATAGGATTTAAATTAAAGTTATTTTTCCTGTTACATTTCCATCTTTCTAATCATGTGTGTTTGGAAAATAAAAGGACGGTCATGTCCATTCATATCCTCTGTTCTGCATCGATTGTCCTAGGGAGCAGCTCTGAGGAGTTGCTTCTGCCAGGGTGCCGAAGGACTTGGCCAGTTTAGAGTTCAGTGGTTATTTTTGCCTGTTCAAGTGAATACTGACACGGTACTATCAATGAAGATTTGCTGAGCTGGATACCTAGAACCTAAATACACAGCCTTGGTACCCAGGAAAATGTAGTAGATAGGTTTGAGGAGTCTTACCTTAGCCATCCAGCTTGCTATAACCTGGCCCAAATGCAGACCCTTCCACATCTTCCTCTCTGACTGGGGAGCAGCCTGTCCAGGATCAGGTTTTCACATCAGTGTCTTTGCCACTGACAGGCAGTAGTGCATTTATGCAACAGGCCAGTGTTGGCATATCAAACAATGTTGTATCTTTAAAAAAGTTTAATGATATGTTTTGCACAGTTTTTATTTTCTCCTACAGTGTAGGATTCTTGTTATTTTAACACTCATACAGTGCATTTATGTGGCCTGCTTTTTCAAATAGAAAGAGTCAGGAATCAGAGCATCTTGCTTTTGATAAGATTAAAATGTCATAAAATGAAAAACTACCAAGTCTGAGTAATAAGAGTGTTCCTTTGAAATAGTGCCAAAGATTTAAAAGATAGATAATACTGACAGAAACCTCTTCTGAATAATAAGAGTGTTCATTCAACTTTTAAAGTACTGTAATATAAGTTGCAAGTTAGGATACAGGGAGTCAAACTGAGAGATCTAATAGGTTTACATTAATATATATTTAAGATGGAAATGTACTTTAGAAAAAGCTAAATTAAACTGAAAATATGTATCTGATTGGCTTATGTTCCCAATAAGGAACAGAAATTTATTGTATTTATATAGTGTACATGCACTTATATTTTACAATATAATATTGTTAACAGATGAAATGTAATTTAATCATTAGCTGCATTATAGGTAACTGATTCATTTTCTTGTCTGTAACTGTTCATCCTCAAATATTGGGCTAGTAAGAGGGTGGATTTGCCTGATGTTCTGTAATTTAAATCTTCTGTATCAATAAAGACTACAATAATATTACCCTGCTAGCTCACTGTTATTCTGCCTGTCACCACTACTACATCACTAGAAGAAATAGCTGTCTTAATGAAGAATTTACTTTTGAAGTTATCCAAGGAATGGCAAGAGAGTGATTTGAGACTGTCAGACAAGCTCAAGAGCTGACTTTTCATTGATTATATATCTCATTTCAAATTCACACAGGTAGTTCTGAATAATCTGCACCACCACTCCAAGGTTTTTCATGAAGACACATTTAAAATTAAACTTCTGCATCTTTTTAGAGGTGCTTTAGGAAATAAGTTAATTTCTAAATGTACAATGGGAACCAGGAGTTCCTACTGAAATTTCCACTGCAATTTAAAAGCCAAACTTTTAAAAATTGGACAAGCCCTTGCAAGCACATGATATGGACTTGGCCTTATTTTTAAGTGTTTGATAATTAGGTATAGAAGAAATGGATATTAAGGTTCTGTACTTTCTATCTAAATTTAAAATTGCTAGTTGGAAACAAAAGTGTCAGCATAAGCTTTTCTGTTCTTACCAATTACTGCATACTATTTTGGAGATGTAATTTTGCAAAAGCACTTGTGTTCCCCGTTTTAATACAGGTCCTTTTGAAGGTGTGCTCAGTGAGGCATCCGGAAACAGTACATTACAGAGTTGACAGTATAAAAACCATTTAGACTGCAGTAGTATGTAAATGTCCTTGAGAGTGATTCACCAAAAAAAGCCTTGTTTTGTAAATAAAGAAGTCAGATTGGTCTTGAAGTCCTCTAACACCAGCAGAGACACTGTAGCTGTTAGACTGGAAGGATGGGTTTCAGTCTCCTGAGAGTCAAGAAACCTCATCTCTCTAAAGGATGAGCAAAAGCACACCTGTGGTCAAATTCCCTCTTGGATCTAGCCTTTAGGGACATGTACAAGTTGACTTTCAGCAGCACTTCTACTTCTGAGAGTCTTAAGTCCTTTTAACCTGAGATTTCAGTTCTTAAATTTTGCAAGTGATATAAATCTGTTTATTTCTTTTTAAAATTCACTATATGTGGCTAGTTTTTTGGAACACTAAACTCCATTCTTCTCTTTTATGTGGAGAAGAAAGAAATGCACATAATAGCGAATACTTCACATTTTAGATTATTTTGTGCATGTTAGATGTCTGTGAGACAAAACTACTGCTTCACAAGTATAAAACACAAAATGAATGCAACAATGAGGTTTTCCTTTTTCAAACACTCATATTTTTTAGGCTGAAAATGTATACTTATAAACTGTAGTATGTGGGTGGGAAATTAATTTCCAAGAATATGAAAAATCTCTGTGTGAGATTTTTCAAGCAGCAACCATAAATGAGTAAGATCATTTGGTAGCTTTCATTCCTCTCAATTTTCAGTCCCTGCTCTTGAAATGAGCTTGATGCACATAGACTCATAGACTCATAGACATTAGGGGTTGGAAGGGACCTAGAAGATCATCTAGTCCAACCCCCCTGCAATGAGTAGGAGACAAGGCAAGATACACTAGCGCACCCCAAAGGGCAGTGCATATCTGTGCATGGCAGTTAGACTAAGCCTCTGGATAGTATAGGTAATATAGCTTAGAGTAATTGTCTAACCAGATGCTATGGAAAGCATTTGTCTAAATGTAGTATGTTGTGCTATCTACAGGTGCTGCTCCAGAAAAGCAGGTTTCCCATAAGTCATAACTTTGGTGATATCTGTGCAGCTTCTTGCCAATGTTCCGGAAATAACATTACAAATTATATTAAATGCCTGTCTTGAGACTTGAACTTGATCCATTTTTACACATCGCAAGTGTGCTGACGCTGTCTAAGCTTTAATGACTAGTACAGGAGATTAGATATGCAGGTCACATATAGACATCTATGTGCTATTCTCTCTACATTTAATCTAGATTTGAATACCCACAGAAGTCATGCTGCTTGCCATGGCAACGAGAGTATGTAACTCTGAAATGCTAGTGGTTGTTTGCCATTCTATCTTGCTTTGTTTTCCATTGCTGATTAAGAAGGACTAGATCTTTTGTCCTAGCTGCATACGCATGGATGCCTGGATGCTAACAAGCATCCATCCCCATTTGCTTCAGTTATAGCTTGTGGCAGTAAAGATTTTCATTTTTTTAACTGATTTTCAGTAACTCTCTTCCATGGGATAGTGATGTGATGTATTTCTTAGCCACACGTACAAGACAAAATCCAGATCATGATTGATGATTGATTGATCACCCATGCTCTGGGTGACCCTGCACTGAAGTAAACTAAACACCTGAATAAGGACCTTGACATGCAGACCTGTAGAGTGATTTTCTTTAAATGTTTTGCTAGTAGTTTTGCTATAATCTTTTCCATGTGCTTAACTCAGGTCATACTGTAGCTGCATGTATCCTAACTCCATGTTAAAGTAATACATTCAAAACATTTCCAGCAGTGTGAGACATCACTGCATTGCTCTCCTAAACATCTTCCACTGTGTTTTCTGCAGCATTAAACCACCACTTATGTGTTGTTCCTTTTCAAAATGTATACATAAATGAAGATAAATTGAAACAGGATTTGTTCCATCTCAACATGTTGATAGAGGTGGTAAAATGTTAACTTGGAAAGCTACCAGTTAGAAGGAAGGAATTAAATTAGTTGATGTAAAATCTGAAGGACTTCATTCAATGCATCTTAGGTAGAGTGAAAGATAAGAGGGATAAAATGGAAAAGTGCTTATTTTATTCATATTAATATTAAAATTTATTCATACTGATATTAAAATGTTTCCAGACGATCTGGAGAAGTTGTGTGCATCACTATCATTCTGTATTTGCTGGAGTGTATTATGAACCTTGTCAGACTACCCACTCCTATGAATTCATTTGTTCTGTGTGAAATCATCTGTATTTCTGCTCCTTGTAGGTTTCTAAGTGTCAAAGTTTCTCTGGTAGAAAATTAAGCAATGCAGCTAACATCTGTTATAGTTTATTTTTCACAATTTGTTCATTGGTGGAGCCAATGCAACATTTTGATGGTGTTTCAGGAAAAAGAACCATCTCCATCTTTTTGTGTATAATCTACAGGCCTCCCGAAGATGTCTTGATTACTCTGGACCATCTTACATGGTATGAGAAGTCTGAACCTTGCCCAAAATTAGCCAACTTATTCTCCATATAGTACTGACTAGCATAAAATAGGTCTGTGAGCTGACTACACCCTGGACATATGTACTGGTTAAATATTAGTTTATAATCTCTCTTAATAGATCAGTGGCTTCATATTTGACTTCTAGAACACTTGAGTGAGTGAGTACCATCTGGTAGTGGCAATTTTTTTGCTCTTAATATTTTTTTTCCCTTAAAATGCTTTTATTAGCAATTAAGAATTGACCTCTATGGCATTACAATGCCACAGATTCACTCGATGCGGACAATAGCTGGCGTGTAGAAAGTAGCATATAAGCAGACATGTAGTTTGAGTTCAGTAGAAGTTTCAGTGCACACAGAAGGAATTGCCTCTCACATTACAAAGAAAATCTGCAAGGTTGTATGACAGAGGGCTTGTTGACACAGACAGGAAGGAGTGCAGAAGGATGACTGTGGGTTAATGAACCCCACTTCAGATAAATTTAATTTTTTTACATTCCTACATGATAGAACATTATTAAGGGTTTATCTCAAAGGAGCATGTATCACGCATTCCACCAAATGCCTGAGGAGTCTGTACTGTAGAACAATGACAAGGAAAGGGAGCGAGGCACAGTGGTGTGGCTAAAACCTAGTATCTGTAAATACAAAGAAATAGGGGAACCCCAATAATTTAATTAGAGAAATTGAGTCCCTGACCTGTTTGCTTTCAGTACTGTCACAGGACAGCAATCAGCCCATGGTCCAGTTGCAAAAACCACCCAAATGGGTCAATTGGAGAGTTTCTCCCATGTTGTGGCTCTCTCTATGTGTGCACATGTACATATATATATATATATATATACACATTTATATTTTTCTCACTAACAGTCTTTCACCCTGATGAGCTAGAGATGGCAATAGGATCAGGCTGTTTGTGAGTGTGAGAGCAGTATGTCTCTTGTCTCTCTTGACCTTTGTTGCTGGCTCCATGTGTATGTCTGTATGTGCGGGGCGGGGGGTGGTGGTGTGTCCACGTACATATGTGTGTGTGCTTATTGGGAATACATGCTCATCCTCATTATTGGCTGGACCTGAGAACGTGGTGCTGTGACAACCTCACCTTTCTTCTACCAGATTCGGCAGCTCCTAACAGATCCTGCTCATACTCCCTGAGGAAACTAGATTCTCCTGAGCTCAATCTCATTGTCTGGACCTGCTCCATTTTGGTCTGTCTCTGATTTTGTGATAGAAGGTACATGTGTGTCCCCAGAACACCTCTTTAGATTACAGCTTCTTTTGTGTATTTTAAACAGCTCAATTGGTTCTTTATATTTGTGGACATAGAAATTTGTGAAGTGATTTTCAAGACTACTGTGGACAATTTATGCTGGACAATCTTTGACTCCTAGCCTGCAGAATTTATTGAACTTCGAACAAGTGAACTCATACTAGGAAGCCAGGGAAGTCTGTTTAGTTCTGTTCAAATGTAGGTACTCAAAATTTTAGTTTTCAACATCTTTCCAGAATGGCATTGCAAGCACACCAAAATTCAAATAAATCATATCTTCGGGTTTTGTTCTGTTTTGTTTTTTTTACTGTTTTATTATCGAATGCATTGTTTTCCAATGCATACTATTTTTTTCTTTGTTGTTTTCAGCTGCCAGCCCTGAGAAACTAAACAGTACTGGAAAACCAAACCTAATGCTGTGTTTTTCATACTTCATCCTGATTAATTGTTGTGAGGTTTACTTAGTCTCTCAGCTACAGCTGAGTCTCTCAGCTACACCATCTTCTTCAAAGCCTATGACACTATTGCTCTTAATGGGCTCATATCAACATAAAGCATTGGAGCAATTCTCCTGGCACATGAGGGAGAGGATCTTTTCATTTGCAGAGCTGGGCACGCTCTGGAGGGTGTCAGCCTAGAACCCAGCAAAGTTATGATCACAAAAGTGAGCAAATAGACTCAGCTGTATACAGGGAACAAGTCTTGTCAAGTGAAAACTTGGCCTGTTTCACCTTGTCAGTCTTACCACCCACCCTGGGAAGAGTGCATAGTATGTGGGGTCTCCTGCATATGTATTAGTTGCTTTTATAACACAGGAACTACTTCACTCCATAATGTCAATCAGACTCTTAAAAATTTTTACATGGGTAGCTGCATTGGACTCAACTCCTCGCTTTGCCCTCTCGGCTGACAACTGATCGTGCCTCTAGTTTCTGTCAGAACTGGGGTGCATACGCTACCTCTGCAAGGTTATTGCATCAGAGTGCACTGCCTCCTGAGTCTGATGGAATCCACATATACTTTTGTACCTTTCTAATCTGAAGCTTCACTTTATCAAAGAGATTCTACCCTTGGCTGTAGTGACCCCAAGATGGTGCAGTTTAGAATTACAGACAGTAGGCTATATATCATAAATGCACATCTGAAATAAATTTATTCCAAAATCTCTGCTTGTTCTATTGAACCCAGTTGGCACAGCTGACTTTAAAATATAAGAAATAGAGGGAGGTGAAGGAGTTGTTTGACAATAATACTGGTAAGAAAACATGCCCACGTTCAGTGGAGTTATCTAAGAAACAAAACAAGGTACATTCAATTGTTGTGGCGGTGGTTACTTAGGTAGGAAGCAGGAAAATTCCTTGGCAGGCTTCCTGAGCCAGATGTACCCTATCTCAGGAGTGATGAAGATCATGCTGGCAATGGTGTTGTGAGGATCACATGCAACAGTGGCACAATAGCTCCCAGTGAGCCAGTGGACCTGTGTGCTTTCTGAACACAGGCATAATAGCTACAGGCACATTGAATCTCTAAGTAAGTACCTATTGATATGATAGACACCAGCCAATAATGAGACCCTGTGCCTGCTGCCCACACATGTAATGTTTTTAAGCAACAACTTGTAATGGATCTGGATACAGGGTTGGGGTTTTTTTTTGCCAATACAGGTTTATTTGCCAATGAGATGAGAGGTTTTACCCTACTCAGTTATTTCTCACATTCATTCTCTCACTACCCCTCCAGTTCTGTGTTCAGCGGATCCTGACTTTCCCTCTCAGCAGAGAGATCAGGCGCAACATTTTGTTGGTCATTGCTGCAGTTACGAGTCCTGGGCATTACTGGCTGAGGTCCTTGGGCATCCCCCTGTGTCTTGGTAAGACTATCCTACACTTTTCCTGAACTCTGTTAGTGATGTGGGGTCATGCTGCCATTTTTCATCTGGCAGATTTGTAACTAGAAAAAGAGAACCTGCATCTAAAGCCTCTATGCTTCTTTGACAATCTCATCTGCAATTGTAGCTTCACTTTCCATTTGCTGAACTGATGGATAATCACTGCTCTCTGCAGCCACATGACAAGCTCCTGCATTACCTATAATATTGAAATATTTAGGAGCGCTTCAACTTGTTCTGTAAAAAAAAGTGCAATGAAACCCAAGGTGATCCAAGCACAGCCCTTAGCATATATTGAACAAACACCTACTTATCTCAAAAATCCCTTTCCACTGTCTCTATTGCTTTTTATAACCCCAGATAGAGGTCTAAGAACTTTTAACCTTGTTGGATAGAAGCTTCTGAAACTGGAAGGTAATATCTAAAGATAGAAAACACTAAATTTAGCACTCAGTTAAATGTAGTACCTATTATCTAACACTCCAAATGAACAAATTATGAGTTATAGCTAACTTTTTTTTTTCTATTTTTATGCCTCTCATATTTATTGTCTCCTAAGCTGCTAATTTTGATAAAGTTAAATTTATTACCTAGAGGTGGGTATAATTTTCATTTATTTTGCAGTCATCTGTGAGGAATAGCTGTGTAAATAAACTCACTGGTTTCTCAAATGTTGGCTTTCTATGAGGCTGCTCCTGACAGGAAACATACACCTTTATGTTTGACCATTACTGCTGTGGATATGGCAGCTTCAGAGCTGCTGTATTTTCAGCCTAAGATTCAGCTTTTCAGTCAAGTGTCTCCAACAAGGTCTTCACAGACCTGCTCCTGAGATGCTTCATTTTCCTCTGGCTTTGGTCTCCTCTTTCCATGTTTTCACCAAATGAGCTATTGATGTGCTCCTCTGCCACACATTCCACTCTGTGGTCTTCTGGGAACATTTTCCTCCCTTCTCCAGCATCAGCCACTCCACCAGCTCTTGCCTTTGGCAGGATTGCTCAGGGTTAAGATGGAAACTCCATCTCAGTACTAGTTTGATGAGCTTATTGTTGTGTATCCAAATGCTTTGGATTGAAGTTTGAAGGCAGAAACACAAGATACATAAGCATCTAGCTCATTTCTGCCAGTAGTTACAGTTTGGTTGAAAAGGTACATTACTCCTGCTTTGTCTAGTTTAGTCATAAATATCTGGGAGTTGGGAGTTTGGCAGCACTTAACCAGTCCAATACCTCTTTCTGTCAGCAGATCCTGATTAAGGCTGGTGGAATTGTACATCGGGAATACATTTCTCTTTTGAGCTGAACCTTCTTTGCCACCTCTTTGCTTGTGAATCTCTCACAGCCTCACTGAACGCTGTTATCATGCATCTTTTAAATGGTGTCTTTATTTGGAAGTAAATGCATTCAGGCTTTCCTGTCATAACTGTATTACCTACAGTTCACAAATTTTAGCTTTTAAAAAAATTCTATTAAAGAAGTTTGTATCAGGCTTATAATATATATAGAGATAAATAACTGTAAGAAATAATGCAGTTTTGGGTAATGACATGCTGCGGAAAAGACTCTGTGTGGTCATTTATTTTTGTAGTTTTTCATGGCAGATATCTATGAATCTGGCATGTGTTCTCACATTGAACTGCTTGTCCACTGTAAACCCATACAGATTTTACTGTTCCCCTTGGTGCATAACTATTGTATTTCTTCTCCCCAGGAATATGAATTTGTACATATTTGAATGAAGTCACTTTCATAACAACAGCTTGCTGTGAGCGATGCCCTTTCTCTGTTACTGTTTTCCACTCTGACAGTTTTTCCATCATCAGCTCTACAAAACTTATCTGCAGTGATTTTATATTTACTTCTAGTTCATTGATGAAATTTTTGGTAGTGTCAGGTCTAATATTGATCCACAGCTGTGACAGCTAAAACATTTTCAGGCTGACAAGGCAGTGAGCAGCTCTAAATGGTTTGGATGAAGGTTCAGGCCAGGAGAAGATGCCATTAAAAGGCAGTCCTGGGGCAGTGTTACTGGACCAGACTGCTACCAGGAATTCGGGTGTGTTGCTGCAGGGACCCATACTGTCTTGTTTAGTGGTCTCACAAAGCCACCAACAGGGAGAAAGTTTTCCAGCAATAGGGTACCAGTGAAGGAGACTGGAGAGTGTGGTTCAGCCCTCAACTCCACTACTGATTTACTGGGGGACTTTGATTAATTCCTTACATCCCTTGTGCCTCAGATCCCCTTGTAGGAGAAATAAGAAGGTATGTGCCCATGTTCTCAAGCTGTTTGTAGATCATTAGACTATGGCTAGTGCAGGTAATTTTGAACCACTGTAAGGTCAAATTAGGGTAACAGCATTGTGTTGGTCCCATTTTAAGCCTTACATGCTGGCATGGACATATGTAAAGGCACAGAATCCTAAAGAGCTCTTTGAGGGAAATACTATGCATTCCTGCTTTGTGTATTTCTAGATGCTAAGGACAAAATATAGCCTTATGATAATCAAGATGAACTTCTAGCATAACATGGAAGGTCTTGAATAGCCAATAATTCCTGCAGTTGGTTTTGAGGAGAAATATAAAGTACCTTTGTTATGGTACTTTTTATTGTTTTAAAGCTACAATAGAGACTTTGTCTTCTCAGCACTGCATCTATTCTGTCATGTCAATTGCTTAATTGTTCCTCACTTCTTAAAAGCTGCATTTTTTTTCCACCCTTATAGTCTTAGTTTCAGTCTATAATCTTTGTGCCTTGCTATGGCATTTACCTATTACAGAGGAAATGCTTTAGTGTCTGTTCCTCAAGGAGATATGAAACAATCACACCTGAATTATCAGTTTTCTGTTTGATAGAAAAATATTCACGTTTCTGTTCTCATTCTGCAAAGTAGATTGCATTTGGACCACACTATTTTCTCCCTGGTGACATTTTCTCTGGAAAAAAATGAGATTTTTAGCCTGATATGCAAAAGCAATGAACTATAAAGTTATATATATGGATCTTTGTGGATCTATAATGTATATATTACGTACTGACTATATTATGTACTGACATGGACACATTCAGGCTAATTCACCAGTATGGTACGGGGCATAGCCATCACATTTAAAAATGTAAAGATACTCTTTAAAGGATTGTCAGAATTGTGGCTCTGGGAAAGGCACTCACATCCTGTGTAATTTTCATCTACTCTACAACACTCACCCATGGAGTGGACTGGTCCAGTGTCAGCAGTCCCAAACTTTGCAAGCAACCGCAGCTTCCATCAACTTTTTCCCCTTCAGTTTTTAGGCTATGGATGGGGAGTTTTTCTAAAGGAGGGAGGGAAACAAAGAGGCTGTAAGCAGCATTAAACACCTATCTATGTGCAGTCAGGCTTCACTACATTTGCTCTTCATGGAGGTAACTGTTTATATAGTCAACACCAATTGTCTTTTATCTGGAAAGAGAGGGAACAGAAAGGCTATAAAATAGAAAAGTGCATTTGCAGAAAATAAAAAAAAGACTCAAAGACCATTGGGCAGGTGTGTATGGCACAGCGCTTTTTAAAATTTGGTTTTGAAAATAAAGGACTGCTTGGGTTGACAATGTTGCCTCAATGGGGGCTTTCATCTTAACACAAAATCAAAAAAGAGCTGTGGAGAAGCTTGTCAGAAAATTATCTGGGCTGTAGATATAAAATAGAAATAATTGGTTTATGCAATTAGTTTCATATAGGCAGAACAGAGCATTGATTGTCTTTTTTCTAAGGATTGATATAAAGTACAGAAAACATTTTTACAAGAGTGATGATGTTTGCAGCACAAAGTGCTGGAGCACATTTGAAATATTCACCTTGATGGGAAGGCTACAGACCAGCAGGTCTTGAAGAATTATCATTAGCTTATTATAGAACATTCATGTTAATTGACTGTTTTTCTGAGAATTAGGGTAATTTTTCAAATTATACATAGGAATGAAGTATATTCCACATAATGAATTGAAGGCAAGAAGTATCAGCTCATAGATGTAAGCCCTGTGGCATAAATACTCATATTTTACGTAAAGACAAAATTAAACTTTTGTATTTTTTAAAGTCTCTGGTTTTGTATCTTAGAAGTTGACTTAGTTTATATCTGTGCTTATATCTCCTTCCCTTGATGGGCTGGAAGCAACTGTCCTTTTCAGAAGGGACTGGGAAGGCACCAGATAATTTCCTTATCTTGAGCTCAGGTCATCTGTCCAGCCACTTTTTGAAGTACAGGTGAAGAAGAGAGGTTTCTTTGGAGATCATTGTGTAGTTCCCAGAAGATGTGTCTTGCATGGAAGTAGTTATGTTTTCATTTACTGAAACACCTCTAGTCTGGATTTTATTCAAGTTTGGAAAGCTTTTTTTGTAATTTTGGAGTCCAGGTGTCATTTACAATTTGAGGAGAAGGGCTCAGAAGACCCACAGTGACTGGTTAAAATGGAAGAAAAGGCAGGAGATATAATATCTACTTCTTATCTTAATGAGTGTAAGTGAATTAAGAAATTCACTTACAAACTGCTATTAAGAAATGTATTTTACCTTCCTGCATGGCAAATATGCCACAATAGATTGTTTTTTTGAGTCAGGTTTATATTGCATACATCTTATCTTTCTCCTGTTCCTCATTTCATTTTTTTCTTCTGGGATAATTCATCCAAAGTCTGTAGGAATAAGTATAGAACGATAAAAAGTGGTATTTTATGTATTAACACAAGTAATATAATCACAGCTGAAGTGTAATAATTTTCAGTAGTGTAATGAAAGGAAGAAACAATTTATGTCTATGGAGCTGTCTACCTATATGTGTTCCACTAGCACAGTATCTCAGATCTTAAGTTAGAGTAACATATTTTTCCTCACAATATGCTTTCAAGATAGTGAAGCTGTATTTGTATTTCATGAAGAAAAGTTAATACTTAAAAAAAATTTGCTAGTACTTCTGTGCATCAAACAAACGAAGAAGTCAATATACTTGCAAATGAGATCAAGGTGTCTCAAAATGAGTAGCCAAACTCCAAAACAAACAAACAAAAAACTAATATATTATTTTGGAAAATATTGGTGAGGGTCAATATCCAAAACTTTTTCTCTATAAAGAAGAGGAAGACACTTTCATAAAATATCTGGTGCTAAGTTGACATGTTGTTGCTTACTTTTCCAGGAGTATTCAAGCCTAATAGAGAAATGGATACCTAGCCTAACAGAGAAAAAGATTTAGTCCATAGATGCATAAGGGAAAATAAAAAGATATAATGTTTATAAAGAATAAGCCTTGCCAGATTATTTTCTAATATATATAAATACTAAGATGGTCACTGAAAGCAAAGCAATTGATCTAGTTTATTACACTATTGGATTAGAGCACATCATTTTATTAAGCTATGAGCATGAAATATAATGTCTGAAAATCTCACACTCAAAAATAATTCAGATAAGCTTAAATGTGAGCTCTCCCAAGATATGAAAATGAAATTAAGAACATATAAGGTTAGGACTAAGGGTAATATTTTTCACAGATTGAGGTAGTAAACCAAAGATCCTTGCAATTTCTGTTTTCAACTAATATCTTCAGTAGTTAATTATGCAGAAGGAAAAAGAGAATGCATGTTAATGCAATTGAATGTCCTACACTGAGAGGAGTTGGGCAAAGACAGAGATCTTGGATTGGGAATGAGAGCAGAAGTATAATGGGACGTATTGCTGAGGAAGAGGAAAGGGATTAAATATTGTGATTCTGTAAACATAACACTGGAAACAAAAAAGATTAAATGTGAGGTGGTGTGGGATAATTTGGGTCCGATACAGTCCATGAGTCAAGAATCCACTAACTGTTGTGAGAGCTTAGGCAATGAAAGGCTGGTCCCTTCTGTCCAAATCTAACTGCTAAAATATACAGAAAACACAAAGGGTTTTCTAGAGAGACAAAAAGAGGAAATATTCTGCTTAAATTTGTAAGCAGTTCAGCTGTAGAGCTTCAAGTGAAGCAGAGGTCATCTGTCTGCCAGACAAGAGAAGCTCTTCAATATCCTTGAAGCCCAAAGTAACAAGTTTCAGTTTTGGGAAAATCCATTGGCAAAATGAAGATTTACAGTACTGGAGTTTCTCTTGAATTAAGAATGGAAGGTAAGTATTGCGTGATTAACAAGAGTTATCTCAAAATACCTCACACTCTAGTAAAGATGTATGTGATAATATACAGAACTTAGAAAGCTGTTCATGCTCCTCAGACAATTGCAGGGTGGGATTTTTATTTTTTTTTTAAATAGAACTAATTAGAACTGAAGTTACTAATAAATTTTGAAACTCACTGGCTCTCAATTATTAATTTTTTTTTTTTAAGATTGTAATTAATGTTTGCATAAAGGAATTTAAAATATGAGCTCTTTCCTTCAGGAATTCTGGACCTGTCCTCTCTGAATGTGTTCTTGATCTGTGAGCTGCATGCAGGAAAAAAAATAACAGGGTGTCATGACATGTACCAGCCACACCAAATTCCCAAAGGGAAACACAAAATATATACCCCTAAAACCTCACAGTGACTTCTGGAGGGATAAAATATTTTACCAGCAATGCGTGCATCCTTTGGAAGAGTAAATACATTTTAACCTATTACAATTTGCTCATGAATGACCTGCAAAATAAAACACATTGCCTTACAACTAAGAAATGCTCCAGCATGACTGCTTTCTCTTGACTCCTTGTGTATGAGAGCAAAGCAGCCTCAGAGGAGTATTTTATTCTGCTACTAAATCTATAGTCAGTGTTAGGATTAGAGGAATACTGCACAAATGGAGATCTTTAGTAGGCTATTAGAATAGATGAGCATGTGCGGCCACTTTCAAGTTTATATATGTTTTTTGGAATCAATACCACATTATGTTTGCATGGCAAGGTTTTGGTAGCAGGTGTGCTACAGGGGTGGCTTTTGTGTGAAGCTGCTAGAGGCTTCCCCTGCATCTAATGGGGATGATGCCAGCTGACTCCAAGACAGACCTATCACTGGCCAAAGCTAGCTCTTCAGCAATGGTGGTAGCACCTTTGGGATAGCATATTTAAGGGGTAAAAACTGCTACACAGCAGCAACTGCAGCCAGAGAGAGGAATGAGAATATTTGAAAGAACCAACTGTGCAGGCAGCAAGGTCAGTAAAGGAGGACATGAAGATGTTGCATCAGGCACCAGAGAAGAGATTCTTCTGCAGTCCATGGTGAAGACCATGGTGAGGCAGGCTGTCCTGAGGCAGTCCTGTTCAAAGGAAGCCAGGACCCCATTGGAAACCAGAGCTGGAGCAGGCTACTAGAAAGACCTGTGTAGGTCCTTGGGGGACACATGCCAGAGCAGTCTCCCTGAAAGACTACACCTCATGGAAAGGACCTATGTTGGAGCAGTTTGTAATGAAATGCAGGATCCATATTGAAGAAGCGCATGGAGGACTGTCTCCTGTAGGAGAGACCACATACTGGAGCAGGGGAAGAGTGTGAGGAGTCCTCCCCATGAGAAGGAAGAAGCAGCAAAGTGTAACGAACTGACTACAAAACCCATTTCCCGTCCCCCTGTGCCACTTAGAGGGGGAGGAGGCAAAGAAAATCCTGAGTGCAGTTTTTAAGATTTGGGTTTATATCTCATTACCTGATTATATTTGTGATATCAACCTAATTTGATTGGCAATAAATTAATTTCCCCAAGTCAAGTCTGGTTTGCCCATTATGGTAATTGGTGAGTGATCTCTCCCTGTCTTGACCCAGGAGCTTTTAGTTTTATTTTCTGTCCTTTGTTCAGCAGAGGAAGAGAGTGATAGAGCAGCTTTGGTGGGCACCTGGCCTCCAGACAGGGTCAATCCACCACAAATACACCTACACAAACCCATGTGCCCCGACTGCCCTGTGCTCTTTTTCAAGAGACCAGTATTCTCATAAAATCTCCTAAAGGGCTGTTGTAAGCATTCCTCCCTTCTTCTTCCTTATCCTGATTTAAGTGAGAACTGAACAAATTCTGTTCAGTGATTTTACTTTTCAGCCCAGTTAGTCTAACTGCACTTTCTGAAGTTAGCAGTCTGTTTACACAGTCAGTGTCTGTGATATCTGTGTTATCAGTGATAACACCCCATGTTTATGGTTAATTCCAATTAACTGGAATTAACTGGAATGCAGACCAAGGCCACTGCTATGTGGCTGAGCCAGAGACTTCTGAAAAGTCTCAAATAGAAGAAGGAAATTTACAGAGTGTGGAAAACAAGACTGGCCACCCAGGAGGATTGCAGGAATGTTGCCAGAGAATGGCAAAGGATGAGGAGAAGGCTGAGGTTCTCAAAATTATTTTTTTTTCAGTCTTCACTGGCAACCTCTCTCCCAATACTTCCCAAGTTAAACTACAAGGTGTGGACCAGGGTGGTGAAGTCCCTCCCACTGTATGTGAATATCAGATTCGTGACCACCTGAGGAAATGAACATCCATTAAGTCCATGGGACCTGATGAGATTCATCCCAGAGTCCTGAAAGAATTGGCTGATGTAGTCACCAAGCCACTTGCCATGATATTTGGCAGTCAGGTGAAGTCCCTGGGGACTGGAAGAAGGGGCATGTTACACCCATTTTTAAAAAGGGCAGAAAGGATGACCCTGAAAACTATTGCCCTGTCAGCCTCAGCTCTGTGCCTGGGAAGATCATGGAGCAGATTCTCCTAGAGGGTCTAACAAGGCTAATAGAGGACAGTGGGGTGTTGAAAGACAGCCAACATGGCTTCATCAAGGGCAGGTACTGCCTGACCAATCTAGTGGCTTTCTATGATAAAGTGACTATATCCATGGACAAAGGACAACCTGTTGATGGGATCTATCTGGACTTCTGCAAGGCTTTTGGCACGGTCCCCCAAAACATCCTACTCACCAAGTTGGAGAGATATGGATTTGATGGGTGGACTGCACAGTGGATAAGGAATTGGCTGGATGGTCTCATCCAGAGTGTGGTGATCAATGGCTCGATGTCCAGATGGAGAGACATGACAAATGGTGTCCCTCATGGGTCTGTACTGCGACCTGTACTGTTTAATATTTTCATCAATGAGTGGGATTGAGAGCACCATCAGCAAGTTCACAGATGACATCAAGCTGAGTGGTGCTGTCAAAAGACTGGAGGGATGGGATGTCATCCAGAGGGACCTGGATAGGCTGAAGAGGTGGGCCCAGGTGAACCTCATGAGGTTCAACAGGACTAAGTGCAGGGTCCTGCACCTGGGTTAGAACAACCCTCGCTATCAATACAGACTGGGAAACGAGGTTCTGGAAAGCAACTCTGAAAAAAAAGGACTTGGGGTGCTGGTGGATGACAAGCTGGACATGAACCAAAGGTATGCACTTACAGCCCAGAAAGCCAATTGCATCCTGGGCTGCATCAAGAGAAGTATGGCCAGCAGATTGAGAGAGGTGATTCTGCCCCTCTACTCTGCTCTGGTGAGACCTCACCCGGAGTACCGTGTCCAGTTCTGGAGCCCTCCAACACAGGAAAGACATGGACCTAATGGAGCGGGTCCGGAGGAGAGCCACAAAGATGATCAGAGGGCTGAAACACCTCTCCTATGAGGACAGGCTGAAGGAGCTGGGATTGTTCAGCCTAGAGAAGAGAAGGCTCCAGGGACACCTTTTAGCCACCTTTCAGTACCTGAAGGGGGCCTACAAGAAGACTGGAAAGGGGCTGTTTATGAGCGCCTGTAGTGAAAGGATGAGGGGTAATAGGTTTAAATTAGAGTAGATTTAGACTGGATATCAGGAAGAAGTTCTTTACCTTGAGGGTGGTAGTACAGTGGAATAGGCTACTCAGGGAGATGGTTGAGGCCCCATTCCTGGAGATATTCTAGGTGAGCTTGTACAAGGCTCTGAGTAGCCTGGTCTAGATAAGGGTGTCCCTGCTCACTGCAGGGGGGCTGGACTAAGATGATCTTTGGAGGTCCCTTCCAGCCCTAAACATTCTATGATTCTATGATAATGCAGGGATGCAACAAGGAAAGCTAAGACCCACCTGGAATTGAATCTGGCAAGGAGTATCAAAGACAAGAATGATTTTTTTTCAGTATATCAATAGAAATGAAGACTTGAGAAAATGTGGGCCTGCTGATGAACGAGGTGGGCACTCTAGTGGTGGAAGACACAGAGAAGGTGGAGTTACCAAATAGCTTCTTTGCTTTTGTCTTCACCTACAAAACCAGTGCTTATGAAACCCAGACCTTGGAGGTAAGTAGTGAAAAGGTTTGCAGAGAGGAAGATTTTCCCTCAGTAGAGGAGGACCAGGTTAGAGACCACTTAGCCAAACTGAACATCCATAAAATCCTTGGGCCCCAATGGGATATCACGGAGAGGTGATGGAACTAATTGTTCTGGATGTCATCTTAAAATATGTGGAAGAAAAGAAAGTTGCTGGGAGAGGTCACTGTAGGGAAAACATGCTTGGCCAATCTGATATTCTTCTGTGATGTCAATGCTGGTTGTTTATATGAGAGAGCAGTGGATGTCATCTACCTTGACTTCAGCAAGACTTCCGTCTCCCATAATGTCCTCATTAGGAATCTCACGAACTGTGGGTAGGATGAGTGGGCAGTGAGGTGGATTCAGAAGTTTTTGAGTGACAGAGCTCAGAGGGTTGTGATAAATGTTGCAGGGGTGAGCTGGAGGCCTGTAGCCAGCAGCGTTCCCCAGGGGATAAACAGGGGCTCTGGTCTTATTTAACATATTCATCAAAGATCTAGGTGAGGGGACAGAGTGCATTCTCAAAAAGTTTGCTGATGGCAGAAAACAGGGAGGAATGACTGATGCAAAGAAGAGCTGTGCTGCCATCCAGTTTGACCTGGACAGGCTGGAGAGTTGGGCAGATTGGAACTTAATAAGGTTCAACAAGGGCAAATATAAGGTCCTTCACCAGGCAAGCAGAAACATGTTGGAGGTAGATCTGGTGGAAAGCAGCCCTGAGAAGGATCTTGGAGTCCTGGTAGGCAATGTTATCCAAGGGATTACAAAGTGCCCTTGTGGCCAAAAACGTCAATACTATCCTGGGGTGCATTAAGAAGAGTATGGCCAGTAGGTAAAGGGAAGTTATCTTCACCCGCTATTTTGTCTTGTTGAAGCCAAATCTGGAATTCTGTGCCCAGTTCTGGGATTCTCAGTTCAAGAGAGACAGGAAGCTGTGAGTGAGAGTCCAGCAGTAGGAATGAAGATAACTGGGGGACTTGAGTATTTCTCTTATGAGGAAAAGTTGAGAGAGCTGTAACTAGTTAGCTTGGAAAAGACTGAAAGACCTTATGAATGTCTAGAAATATCTAAAGGGTGGGCGCAAGGAGGATGAGGCCAGACTCTTTTTCATTGGTGCCCAGTGACAGGACAAGGGGCAATGGGCACAAACAGGAACACAGGAAGTTCCACTTAAACATGAGGAAAGACTTCACCGTGAGAGTGACGGAGCCCCAGAACGGACTGCCCAGGGAGATTGTGGAGTCTCCTTCCCTGGAGATATTCAAAACCAGTCTGGATGTGTTCCCATGCAACCTGATCTAGATTAACTACTTTGTTGGGGGGGGGGTGTGACTAGATGATCTCTAGAGAAATGATTCTGTGAAATGTGCCTGGGGCTTCCTGTGGCTTTTAAATACCTGAATTTCAATATTTACATACATTATGTATCCCAGATCCTGTGATAGTGAGGGTGACAGAGCTCTGCAACAGGCTGCCCAGGGGGGTTGTGGAGTCTCCATCTCTGGAGACACTCAAGACCCGCCTGGATCTGTTCCTGTGTGACTTGGTCTAGGTGATCCTGCTCAGGCAGGAGTAGATGATCTTCTAGGTCCCTTCCAACCCCTAATAACTATGAATCTATGAATCTATGAATCCATGTAGTAGTGAAAAAGCTGAACAATTTGGGGATTTTTAAAAAATTTTCTGAGTCATCACATGATTACTTTGTGCCCTACAAATGAGAAAGAAAACCTGACAGGTCTCATGGTCTCATTGTAGATTTTGCTATGTGCCACACAGTTTTTGTATATTGATGCAGATGAGGTGCTAGGAAAGGTTTCAGCAAAGAATAATGGAGTCAACCTGAATGAGCATAGGGAGATCAGGTCTCTCTCCTCTCTGGTAGGAACAGTCCTTTAGACACCAAGAAGAGGCAGATACATTGGCCGCTCAAAGGGAAAAAAAAATGCACTTGAAAAGTGGAGTGTGCCTATAAGTAGTGTAATTTTTCATGTCTGGGCTAAGCCCTTAAATTTGGCTTTTGTAGCACTTTTTTTTTTCTGACTTTGACATGAATAAATATGATTTGCAGTCTCTGCATATAGAAAAAATGGTCTCCCTAGGGAGACAGAGAGAGGGAGGTAGGATATCATAATGAAAAAATAAAGGTGAGACTGGGTGACCCAGGCAGGTTGGGTTTTTTTCCTGCTATAAACTGCATAAAAATCTAGTGTGACTGTCAGTCCTGTGTTATGTAGACAGTCATACCCTCCTATTATAAATCTAGGAATCCTAAATGAGTGAATTCTAATTTATCAAAGGCTGGTATCCCCAAAATAGAGCTTTATCTGGAGAATTCTTTATTCCTGTTTCAAAGTAAGACTAATCTTGATAATATAATCATAAGACTTTGGGAGAAGACTAACAAAACATAATTAATTGCAATATTAACAGATAATCTATGGCTTTACTAAATGTTTGTAATCCTATCATTCAAATAATTTACGGTCTCCCCTGTGTTCACTCGTTTTCAGTATTTAAGCATTTGGGCTGTCCAGTGCTAACAGCAAGAGGAGATCATTTCCAGATGTGTGACTGAACACTAATTGGCTGCAAATCAGAATTAGATGTAATGATGTCAATGAGTTACCTATGAGAAAAAAATTAATGAGACCCATTCTCTTTCTCAAAAATTTGTTGTCATTCAATTTGACTGAAATCTTCCCTCCTCCATAATACAATATGTCCAATCAAATAGGAATTGATAGTATTCCACTTCTATAGCAAATTAGTTTTCATTAGTGATAACACAGCATACTCAAGAAACTCTGTCCCCACATTCATTTTTTTCTATTCTCCCAACATATTTCACCCTCCTACAATTCTTTACTCCCACTGTCTCATGAATAATTTCTCTCTATCTGCATCAAGGATACATAATGCTGTATAAAAGCTGGAAACTGCTGCTTTTCACAGAATCACAGAATGTTAGGAATTGGAAGGGACCTAGAAGATCATCTAGCCCAACCCCCCTGCCAGAGCAGAAACACCTAGACCAAGTCACCCAGGAACACATCCAGGGGGGTCTTGAATGTCTCCAGAGAAGGAGACTCCACAACCTCCCTGGGCAGCCTGTTTCCAGAACTCTGTCACCCTCACTGTGAAAAAGTTCTTCCTTGTGTTTACCCTAAACCTCTTGTGCTCTGACTTACTCCCATTGCCTCTTGTCCT
>JAABNV010008150.1:33237-43240 GCA_033439845.1 Ispidina picta | reverse complement strand
CCCAGCTCTCTCAGCCTCTCCTCAGAAGGGAGATGCTCCACTCCCCTAATCATCTTGGTGGCCCTGCACTGGACTCTTTCCAGTAAATCTCTGTCTTTCCTGAATTGGGGTGCTCCAAACTGGACACAGTACTCGAGGTGGGATCTCACTAGTGCAGAGTAGAGGGAGAGGAGAACCTCCCTTGACCTGATGGCTACACTCGTCCTAATGCATCCCATGATGCCATTGCTATTTTGCAATACTGGCATGCCTTGTGCAGGATTCAAGGCTGTCAATGTGAACTCAAAGCTTCTAAGGAAATGCACTTGTTAAAATTTAATGTGAATTTTTTTAATTGCATCCTTCGATTTAGGTGTCTATCTACATTTTACCATGGGTTTAAAGGAAGTGTCTCTGTGCTTTGGGTCAGAGACTAAAATTTACAATTCAAACATCTAGTGTCCAGAAACAACAGGATTCTAATTAAAGCTTGGGTAGCATAGTAAAAATAAATGCAATAAGCAAATATTTGTCACCATGGAGGTGTTTTTTCTTGCATCCACCCCCTCTAAATATGCTATTTCTTACACTGGTGCAAAACAGCTTCTTGTTCAGGTACCTGTTGATTTGGGAGTTGTGTTCTAACAGGGCTGAGTGCCGTGGCCAAATGACAGTGGTTTTAGGTGAAGCAGACTAACAAGAGTGGGAAGTACTCAGGGTCTGACCTCAAAGTACTCTTCCCTGAATTGCACAGGTGCTCAAGTGGGTCGTGAAGTTAAATGCATTGAAAATCAGATGGGAGTGTTATGAACAAGTTACCCTCTTGACAGCAACTTGTCCTGTTTCTGGGTAGTTGCATGAAACAAAGAATGCTTCCCTCCTGGAGAATTTTGGATGAGGGTAGGTTGGGTTGGCTGTATGGGTGTGTCTGGAGAATACCCACAGGAAGAGGATCCTCCAGGTAAGAGGGCTAAACAGCCTGTCTGAGCTTGGGTAGGAGACTGGGCTTATAAAACTGAGGATTCCCAGAGTTTATCTTGGGTTTTGCATGTTCACATGCTGAAAGTGAGTGGAAGGAGGCTGTAACCAGCAGAAGAAGGCAGTTGCTGACAGGTTTTTGTCAGATGTTTAGTGCTGGATGCAGGCAGTTGAGTGCTTTTCCATATCAGGCTTCAAGTATGTAAATGTGCAGTTGAATGTAAGGCCCTTGATCCTCTTTAGCAAAGACATAAAGAAATCTCGAGACAGTGCTTTAACATTTTAGGAAATCCTCAAGCCCATATTTGCCCGACATCCAGTTGCAGGAAACGTGAATTTCTCTGCTCTTATCACATTAGTATGAAGGCCACATCTTAGCACTATACTTTATAGTGTCCAGTGCAGCTCCCTGGTTGGAGAGAGCTGAGATGGCACTGAGTGGGCTCCCATATCTTCATGGCAAAACACAGCTTATTCATTGATCCCAGAAGCAGTAGAACTCTGCTGGCTTGTTTGTGCATCTTTCTGAAATTAGCTTAAGGAACTTCTGCAGTGCATGCTGTGGAGAGCTCCCTAGAGTCCCCATGTCCAGGTCAGCTTTAATTAGCTGGGAACAATCTTGTCCTGCATTCCATACTGCATACAGAAACTAGTAATTGTTTTTAATCTCACTGGAGATGAAATATATTTCCCAGGTTTACAAAGTCTTGCTGCTGGTTTGCAAGCATTAGATAAGAGGTAAGGAACAATTAGAATGCCGGATGGATTTTTCGTTAGTTGGGTTTAGGGCTCATACACTGCATTCTGAAGATATGAAAGCTATTTTTGAAGCTGGTTCTTAAATTGTATCTTTGTTCCTTAAATACAATTCTAAACAAGGTGAATTTGATTTTGAAGAGCTTTGAGTGGCTGAGATGTTATAATAATAATAATTGAGGAAAATGTGAACATTAGCCAAGAATTAAAAGTTGAGAGAAGTGATAAAGGGCAATAATTTATTTTCCCTTAGGGGTAGGTAGTTTTCAGAAACCTTTACATGGAAAACAGTCTGAATGTAAAGGATTTTCTGCGCTGCCTAGTTTTATCTATTACACTGGTTAGAAATATAATGTACATTATCACATTTAATAGGTGTTTTTCAGAGAAAGAGGAACATATCTGATTTTCTACTAAAGTTTTTGGAAAGTATGAGTATTAGAAGTGTATTAAAAAGATGAATTGTTCATAAAAAATCTAAAATAATGGCAATACATAAAAGCAATAGGAAAAAGGGAACAAAAATCATGATGACAATGAAGATAAGAAAAAAGGTAGAGGGAAACAGAGAAGGAAGATGGGGAGGCAATGTGAAATGAGAAAAATAAAAACAAACTGAAAGAAGGAAAAACATAACATGTCACAACTAGGAGTGAATTTGATACTGTTGTAAGAAGTGCAATAAGGAGATAATGTCTGCCAGCATAATGGCTGTATCCTGGCTAAAGCACACTGCTTATTTCACGTGTAAATACTGCAAGGCAATGTACATTTTCGGGACTGAAGTCTTCAAAACGGATTAACCCTATAGACCTCTCACCCAGAGCTAAGCCAATGCAGACTGAAAAATTGGAATTCACTTGACCACACTTAGATATCCACATTTGGCTGGTCACATGAGACTGTTTTAATATGCTGCAGAGCTAAAGGGACCCTGCTGGAGTGATACAACTTGTACTAAAGCAGATGACTAACACATACTTGAGAAATTATGATATGAATGGAATTAAAAGCAGAACTAAGATATCTGGCTGTAAATATAAATATAGGTAAGATAAACTTCACCCCCGTGACTTCACTGGGCTCTGGCATGGTTTGGAAAAGCTGTGTATGATATTTTGTTGAAGCACTGTTAGTCACCACTGCCTTCTGCTAGGGCCAGCGTAAATGAGCCATTACTGAATATTTATTTGTTATCATCAAAGCACAATTAAGCCTTTGGGTAGCCTGCATCTGTAAACAGATGATGAATGGCTTACATTCTTTACTTCATTCTTCTTATATGCTCAAGTATGAAGACTGTAATCAATTTCTGTAATAGATTTTTTTTTTTAAATGGAAATACACTTGTTCAGTTGAAATGGCTTTTCCACTAAGTGCAGAGCTCTGTTTCACTGACTTGTCTTGAGCTCAGAGGACTGCTGGCTCTTTGTAGGAGACTTTGGGAAACATCTAGACAAAAAAAAGTCCCATTTCTTCAACAAATGTAGAGGAAGAGACAATTTTTTTCTTTCTGTTCTCCTTTTCTGTACTGCTTTTATAAGATCAGGGTGTTGACTGCTATTCTTCATTCTCCTTTGTAAATCTGGAAGTAGAATCTGCTGGAGGCAAATGAACCTCTGACAGTGCTAGGTTGGAAGATTATGTGCCTGAGAACTAGGGTTAGCTAACTTCAGCTCAGCACAGGGCTAACTCTCAAGTGATCTAGGCCTCTGAGTTTTCATGGCACTGTGCCTGTAGACTTGCTGGCTTTTGTCTTTCCTAGGTTAGTTATTTCTGTATCGCTTTACTTTTCAGAGGATGGTCAAAACCCTCAGGCTTAAATGAAATCAGCCATCAGGGTATGTCCAGAGAGTCTCTGTCAAATCTTGTTGGGTCGACAATGCATTTTGTACCTGAAGTTGCATTTATAAGTTATTATCTGACTTCAAATACAGGAACTACAGACAGGTAGTAGAAACTATTAAAGATATAAATGAAAATTGTATATTTTGGTAAGGAGTACAGTGCAGCACTCCTGTAATTGGTATTTCCAGCTCCTCTTCTGCAGCTCATGTCTGTGTTAATAAGCTGTTGACAGTTGTCAGTGGCAGCAGTGAGGGGACTAGCAGTGATTAGAGTTCTAGGAAAAGGGGTCAATTAGCAAACTTTGTTAAGCTTCTTCACGTGCAATCAATAGTGCTAATGGTCATTGATTTTTGTATAGCATGAAGAAGGAACACCGAGGTTATTTACAGTTAAACACTGAATTTAAAATGGAGCAGAAACCAGGGTTGTGCTCCAGTAGCCATAGCTGAATTCAACAGGGTCTGGTGAATCTGGGTTATTGTGAGAGCCATGCTGTGCCCACGCACATGTAGGAAGCATCATTTTTATGTAGTAAGGATGCAAAACTTTAAGCAAAACTAGCCTATACTATCCAAAAATGAGAATATTTTGGCCCATGATCTCTTATGTCCAATTACTCCCTACACTGATAGAAAAGTAACTTTGCTACCTGTCCTCCAAGGATTTTCTACCTAAGTTGGGGACCTCTCTTGCATGTACTATTAAAGAGCTTAGACTATTAAATATTTTAGACACCAGGTTCCTAACAGAGAGGTTAAATGGATCCTTAATTCTTGTGTGTATAGCACTGCAAACATTCTTAGTGTGGCTCTCGTAAAGAGAGGAAGACAAGGAGATGTAAGAGTTGCATTTCAAATAGTTGTGGATGTGAAAGAGGCTGAAAGTGACTCCTACTTAGTATCTTAACAAGTGCACTGTGGTACTTTCAAAGTGCTTGTTGCAGATGAGAAGTCTGGCTTTTTTGCAAGCTTTGTCTATGACCTTGAGTGTCTTGTCTGAGCCAGACCTGCAGAGACTGATCTGGGGTGCTCCCAGACCGCAGAGCATCTCTGTCCCAGGGATGAAGTTACAGAGCTGAGGGATGTGCAATGCAGAGGAGAAAATTGTTCTTGCTATCCTGTTTATACCCTGAATATTAGGTTTCTTGAATGTATCACTGTATCTCAGGCAGACTGAATGTGTCCTGTAACATCTCTGGATCTAGGCAGCTATCATTCTTATAAATATGCATAATACACAATTTCCTTCCTTTCAGGAAAGTAAGGCAGCATTTGCAGTACCAACTTTTCATGGAATAGCTTAGTGAGTAAAAAACTTACCCAGACATGAGAGATTTTTACTTAATAACATCTTATACTGGCAAAACCCCATTTTGTAATGAATAAACTATTCCCTGGAGGGAGAAAGGAGAGGAAAGGAATAAAAATCACATTAGCTTAGCACTAGTATCTGAACCTATTTATTTATTTATTTTAATTAGTCTGCCCAGTGTCCTCAAAAGAGTTTCACAGATTTTAGGCAGCAGTGGCTTTGTCCCAGACCTTATCTTACTTTTATTTGCAGGTATCACATTAATGTATTAAGGGAGTAATTTCTTTTTGTCCTCACATGGTGAAAAACAAAACAAAACAACAGAATTGTATTTTCCTCTGTAGTCTTTTATAATTAGAAATATTTCAGAAATAGGCAATTTTTAAGAACATAAACTGTTTCTCTCTCTAGCAAAAAGTCTGCAATTAATGATGAAAGGGCCCTTCTTTTCTGCATTTGTTAATGAACATATAGCAGAATGAGCTTCTCTGGTCACCCAGTGTAGAGGCCATTGATTAATACCAAATATTCTGCTACTCCTATATACCCATCAGGGGAGAAGCAGCCTCCAAAAAAAGCCACTGTGTCCTTTCCTGAAGCTTTGAAGTTTTGTAAATCTGCTTTCTCACAGTAGGTTAAGTTGCCTCTTCACCAGGAATAACTTCTGGAGGAGATGGCATGGCAGTCTGTCAGCCAGATGTTGGTGCTAGTACCAAGCTTTATTTCCCTCACAGGTGACACATGGGGATCGGAAACTATATACTGGATATACCCTCTTGTTGGACGGTATCAGCCATACACATTCAGCAACAGGGAAGTGGTACCTTTGCTATGTTATTAGGTTGTGTTACTTTATGCTGCTTTTCCTTTTCTGAGCTTTGCAGCAGTGCTTTTGAAGTAGGAACCTGCTGTCAGTAGTAGTCAAATGAATAGTGTTCTCAAGCTGAACTGTTCAAAAGGAATTTTAAAGCAGAAATTGGCTCAGACCCAGAAGCAAAGCAAAAGAAAGGAAAAGAGCCCCAGAGTAAAAAAGTAGCATGAGGCTGAGTAGTATGTAGTATTATGTGTACTATTGAAAAAGGTGACATTTATATGTAGTAGAATTTAAGGGCTTTAGTTAAAGCAAAGGTCCAATTAGACAGGCCCTGTGAATACGTGAGCAGCTAAGTGGCTAACAAGTGCTGAGAGGTTGATAGAAGAAAACAAAGTGGTGCACATGGAGTAGGAGGATTATTATGATTAGCTGAAAGGTATGGTCATAGTCCATCGTCCCATGATCATACGAATTTTTGAACAGAATTTCAGTGCTTGCAAAGCAGCCCTTCCATGGGATGTAGTCCTTCAGGAACCTTCTGCTACTTAGGTTAGATATCAGGAAGAATTTCTTTACAGAGAGGGTGGTTAGGCATTGGAATGGTCTGCCCAGGGAGGTGGTTGAGTCCTCATCCCTGGAGGTGTTTAAAAACCACATAGATGTGATGCTGGGGGACATGGTTTAGGGACTCTGGCCGTGTAGGATTAATAGCTGGACTTGATTATCTTAAAGGTCTCTTCCAGCCAAATGATTCTATGATTATTAACCTCCATGGGCTACAGGGCACAGCCTGCCTCACCATGGCCTTCACCACAGGATGCAGGGGAGTCTCTGCTCTGGCACTTGGAGCACTTTCTCCCCCTCCTTCTTCACTGACTTCAGTGTCTTCAAAGTTGTTTCACATAATTCTCACTCTTTTTTAGCTGCTGTTACACAGCATTTATTAACCTTTCTTCAGTATGTTATCACCACATTGCTCATCTTGGCCAGCAGTGGGTTCATCTTGAAGCTTGCTGGAATTGGCTCTATCAGATATGGAGGAACCTTCTGGCATCTTCTCACAGAAATCACTCCTGTAGCCTCTCTGGTGGCAAAACCTTGCCATACAAACACAACACACTACACAGGTACATGTATGTGCATGTGTGTTTGATTAGTTTCTAGAGACATTCTTTGGACTATATCTTTTTTCTCACCTACTTTGTTTTAGGACTGTATTTTAGGTATTGCTTCTCTGTTTTCAGTTGCTACACTTACTCACTTATACAGTCACTCTGTATTCACTGGCCTCAGTAAGATTCAATAGAATCTATATCATTATTTTTTGTTATTGCTCTTAAATTTAATGACACAAATCTTGGACCAGACACAGTGAGGCAATGGAAAAATGTTTTATATCGTTCCTGAATCCTGACAGAGATAAGGAACAAAAAAAAGTGTCCCATAACCTGAAGATACGGATCACTTAAAATGTGAGATTCAGAAGAGTTATGAAAGATGAAACTCTAGAGGACTGAGATTAATGGCTGAATTTTCAGAAGACTGTAAATTCTCTCTCTGGGTCCTGAACAAAGTGACAGGGCTATTTAAAACAATTGAAAACTGACTTCCTTTAAAATAAAGCTTTAATTGGCATACTAACATCAAGACAGAAATCAATAATAAACTACGGATCTGAATTCAGATTTTCTGACTCCTAGATAAATAAATACCTACAAATAAATTCCTTGGGCAGAACTGAAATCTTTGGCAAAACCCCTGTTACCTTCAAAGGGAAAGTTTTTATTCTCACTTTTTTCTTGACAGGTATAGTAGGTAGAGTGTATATTAGAAAAAAAACCAACCCAAAACTTCTTGGAAGGCAGCCTTTACTTTACAGTGCAAAATCCCTCACACTGAGAGCACTGTGGTGGTGAACAACTCACACTCTTATTAATGGAATATTAACTTTGACATTTCTCTCAGCTTCTTTGTCTGTGCTTCTCCCTCCTGAGCTTCCATCAGGAAGCCACAGTTAAGTCTATAGGTAGCATTCTCAACAAAAGACATACCAAACCATATTTAGTCTTCTAACTTTTGTTTACCTCTGTTGTGGAATATGTTTTGTTCTGGGTAGCACACAGTAGCTTCGTTGGCTCTCAAAAAGCTGGGCAATTTCATTTGGTGGAGAATAAAATTGATTCACTGGCAAAAAAATAGTTTTACTTCTCCAGCCCAGAAATCTTCAAAATGTCATATTTTGCTCAGAGAAGAAAAACACGGAAAGGGGAAAACTGAATAGAAAACAAATATAGGACTTCTTTGTCATGAAGATTAGAAAGAAAAAGAAGAATTTTCCTTAAAGGAAAAGTAGGAAGAAAAGAAACTTGACCTTCTTTCTCCCAAAGCATTAGACATTCTGGAAACAAACAAACAAAACCACAAAAAAACCAAAGCAGCAGTCCTTGGTTCTTGTCTGGTGGAGTCAATATGAGACAGAGACAAAAAAGAACTGCAGCCTGTGCTGAGGGTTTAATAGGGATTTGCTATGGGTCAGCCTATGTAGTCACTTTTGCAGCAGTTATAGATGTTGAGTATTCCATGACGTGTCCTGGGGCCAAGTCACTGATCACCTCTATCTCCTTGTGATTCTGTGTTTCTAGCCCTGGAGTGGGTCCAAGCAGAATAGAGTGTGGGATGTAAAATCCCCCTGATTCTAGCTGCTGCTAAATCCATGCCATTAGGATGTAATGGTGGTTCAAACACCATTAAAATGTCTCAGAGCATCTATAAACTAAATCAATCCCCATACTTGGTGTCAGTCAGGTATCTTCTCCAAGGTCAGACTGACAGGGACCACTGTGTATTTTTGCCTTCATTCATAGTGCAGGATGTGTTGCCCTTTCCCACCACCATTCACTAACTTCACCTAATTATTCTCTGATGCTGGGCAGACTGCACTATCTGTGCTTTCAGCCTTGCCTGCTGTTTTTGTTGCACACCACAGTTGTGTGGTATTTTGGTATTGCGGCTCTTGAGAAGGGTTGGGAAGTGCTTTACAAGCAGCTGTACACAGGGATGCAGAAGGTAGCTCTGCTGTGGATCACCCTTGCTTAAGCATCCCTCTAAAGTGATGATAAGGTGATTGGCTTTGATGGAACTATCCTCTACATTCCTCAGTACAATGTCATGGTTCTCCTGCACTGATAAAGGCTTATCAGTAAACTATCAGTTGAGGTATGGCCACAAGCTAGTGATGAAATAATCAGAGGAATAGCATAATCTGCACAACCAGTGTGCTGAGCACAGGTAGAACAAAAAAGCTTCTTGATAGTTTGTAATAATATATTTTTTATGTCTTTTCCTGACAGGGAGAGTATTATTGCACCCTATGCTTTTAATCAAGAATTGGCTAGTGTTGTGTAGATTAAAAAATAGTGTTTCACACCCTTCCACCCTATGTTAAGCATTGTTCAAGCTCCAAAACCACCTATCTGCGTCTTTGAACTTCGTTTTTTATTCTTCCTTAAATTACCATTACTGTCAAAAATAATTTTTGTCCCACATGACATCCTTGTCTCTGAAATGGAGAGACATGGCTTTGACAGATGGACCACTCAGTGGATAAAGAACTGGCTGGAAGGTCACACTCAAAGAGTTGTTGTCAATGGCTCCATGTCCACATGGAAGCCAGTGACAAACAGTGTTCCTCAAGGCTCTGTTCTGGGTCCAAGTGCTGTTCAACATCTTTGTCAGAGACTTGGACAACGGCATTGAGTGCACCCTCAGTAAGTTTGCCGATGACACCAAGCTGTGTGGTACCATGGACTCACTTGAGGGAAGAGATGCCATCCAGAGGGATCTTGATAGGCTTGAGAAATGGGCCAGTGCAAACTGCATGAGCTTCAATAAGTCAAAATGCAAGGTTCTTCACCTGGGTCAGGTAAATCCTAGGTACAAATACATTCTGGGCACAGAGTGGGTTGAGAGGAGCCCTGAAGAGAAGGATTGGGGGTGTTGATAGATGAGAAGCTCACCATAAGCCAGCAGTACGCTCAAGTAGCCCAGAAGGCCAACTGCATCCTAGGATGTATCAAGAGAAACGTAGCCAGCAGGTCAAGAGAGGTGTTTCTCCTCCTTTACTCTGCTCTGGTGAGACCCCACCTCAAATACTGTGTCCAATTCTGGTGTCCCCACCATAAGAGTGACATAGGTCTGTTGGAGCACATTCAGAGGAGGGCCACAAAGATGATCCAGGGATTGGAGCACCTTTGCTATGAGGACAGGCTGCGGGAGCTGGGATTGTTCAGTCTTGAAAAGAGAAGACTTTGGGGGGAC
>JAABNV010008150.1:0-16914 GCA_033439845.1 Ispidina picta | reverse complement strand
CTGGTCTCTTCTCATAGGTAATTAGTGATAGAACAAGAGGGAATGGATTCCAGCTGCAACAGGGTAGGTTTAGGCTGGGCATTAGGGAAAATTTTTTCACTGAAAGAGTGGTCAGATACTGGAACAGGCTGCCCAGCAAGGTGGTTGAGTCACCATCCCTGAATATGTTTAAGGATCATTTGGATGTAGTTTTGAGGGACATGGTTTTGTAATCGCATGATAATATGACAAGTTTTTTTTGTTTTCTCCAGGAACCTGGATAATTCACTATGAGGTTGAATTAGGGTCTGATGAAAACTCTTCACTAGCCCTGACCCCTGGCCTACTTCAGCAATATTTGGGATGCTCAGAACCAGCCAAGTGTTGGTGAGCCATAGGAAATATAACAAACATGAATATACAGAAACAAAATATATTTGTAAAACCATATGGCTTTGATAATGATTTTTATTTTTTTTCCCTGTTTCTAAAAATTCAACATGTATTCTTGGGGACTTACACTTTGCCCATTAAAGAATTTATTAAGAAGGAATGGGCAGCCAGAATATTCAGGACTTTTTTCAGGAAATCCAATCACAGATGAGGACAAACCTTTGAAATGTTACTGAAGAAATAAATTATTGCAAGCCTCAAGGTGTTGGAAACTTGGACATAAATACCTTGCCCAGTGTGTGGCATTCATCTGCAATGGGATACAGGTAGCTGTAACCTCAGCAGCTTGGCATATGTCTGTAGTAAAGGTGAAAGAAGTATAAAATACTTGTTTGTCCTGTGGTGACTGTGGTTATAAAAATCTTTAATTGGTTAAGACCTCTATCTAATTGTTGAATAAGCAAAGAACAAAAGAATGACATCTGCCCAAAGAAGCACACAGATTTATCTTGAACATTTTAAATTCTTTTCTTATTTTGATGAGTGTTTAAAAAAATTAACTTGCATAGGTATTTCAGACATCATGTTTCTTATTTTTTCTGATTAAATGGAAAATCTATTGTAACTCACCTCATCAGTTTTTCTGTCTTGTTAGATTTCCCACATTATTCATCTTTCCTTTCTTGTACACATACATTGAAAAAAGTAGTGTTGCATATGTGTAAATTGGGCTAGAATTAGCTTGTATGATATGCTTTAGAAATATTATTTATATAAAGAAAATGTATTAAATTATTAATTCTAGTTTTCTGTATATATGGTCTTTAGTCCCCACGATGCCTTAAGTATTAAGGTCTGAAAACAGAGATAACCGTAATTTTTAAGAGTCTGCATTGAAAATACAATTTCCATTTTCGTCACTGTCCTGTTCCACTTATAAACCCCACTAAAACTCTTGTTTCCTGAAATATGGCTAGTTTTATAGTTAAAATAATCAGGAGAAGAGCATTGGAACAAATGCATGTGTATAATAAGGAGAAGTAAATAAGAGCAGAAAAAACCTGCTGCTGCTGCTGTACTGCTGTCAGGCCATAGCAATAGGAATTTCACAGGTAGTTATTACTGCATTTTACGTTCTGTGGGAATGAGATAGTTTTGAAATGCTAATAATGCTCAGATAGTAAAACCGAGTAGGGTTCCAGTGTTAATAAAGCAGGTAGTAATCTTCCTTTCACTCTAATACCTTTGAAAACTTCATCTAACCTCCCAGACCAAATCAGTGGAAATAATGCTGTATTTGCCATTGATTTATTTTCAGTATGGTCACCACTCGAGAGTGCAGCTGGGGGACAAAAGGGTGAGGAAGTAATAGGGACTGTGCAGGACATTGGGATTTTTGGAAAAAAAAACATATATAAAACAAGAAATTATTGTTAGTATGATTGAAATCTTATCAGAGTACTCCAAGGATGAATAATAATGCAGATCTAATTATTACAGGTAAAAAAGAAATAATAGTTCAATGCAGAAAAAGCTTCAATAACAGTAGAGTAATGGTAGAAATACAGTTTAAAACATTATTTTATAAAGGTTTACATGGTAATAAACTACCTATTTTCTGTTGTCCATTCCACTTGTGCAATATCCCGTCATTGAATTAGGGATGCTTGAAGACACATCCTACCCATCCTTTAAGTATCCACTTACGGCCCTGTTATGAATTTTCTATATAAAAAAACTTAATTCCAATTAAGATTTTTTTTTTTTTTTCAGATATAAACTGTCTTAAATTTCCCATTCTTTTTGCTCTTCAGATCTCCCAAAAAAACCTGTGTGCTCCACCTGTTAAATGGTGGGTCAAAGGACAAACTGGGTAGAAAGAAACAAAATTCAGTGGGTTTTTGTCATATTGCAAACTCCATGCAAAAGGGCCATTTATTCTTAAATGTCTAGAAGAGACCAAGCACATGAAGGTGCTTATGTGGCTGGAATCTCATCCAAATTACTTGGCAGGAGAACACTAATAAATGAGTTCAGACAGGTAAACCCACTGATCCTGTCATTTGTAATTAAATTAATTTTCAAGAATCCTATTTCTATCTGTTGAAGATATTCCAAGGTGTTTAGTGCTAAATCACTTAATCTCAAGCAACAACCCAAAGAACCTGGAAGACAAAATCCAGATAGAGTACAGCTCACAAAGGGCCTGAGAATACTTAGTGGTTTTTACGTTATTATCCCTGGTGAATCAAACTTTGATTATGACAGAATCACTTTCATAGAATCATTTAGGTTGGAAACCACTATTAAGATCATTGAGTCCAATCATAAAATTATGCCGAATAGAGACATCTAAAGCCAAGCTAGTAATTCATTGCTCTCTATATGATTGATGGAGAGATGAAGTGTTGGCTTTTTTAGGGTTCAGTGAGATGTCACAGTGCAATTCCTGTTGTGAAAGAAAATGAACACACTCTTCAGGAAATAGGGCATTTGGTTCAAGCAACAGAACCTTTTCACAAAGCATAGTCCTAAGACTGTTTGCACAGGTTTCAAAACTCCCAATAAAATAATTCAAGCCTACCTGCCAAGTCATTACCTCAGACCTAAGCAACAAGCTGACACCTGTTTTTTTGTCACATTGTAGTTGGCTTTCAATGGGAGGAAAGAGGTTTATGGAAGCCAGCCTCACCTGTCCTTATTTGCACTCTCCACTCACACATGTAGGCTGCTGATCCATGAATATGAGCTAAGCCTCTCAGCTCCTTATGTTCAAGATGATCCAGTTAGATTAGCAAAGTGTAAAGGTCCAGTCACAGTCAAGTTGCAAGGGGCTGTACAAAATGTCAGTGGCAAAGGTAGAATTCAGAAGTCAACCTTAGCTAACAATGTCACAGCTAATCCTCTGGAAAATGCTGCTGAATTAAAGCAGTATGTTGGGTGCCACTGTCAAAGGGATTTAGCTAAGAAAACAATGTTTTTATCTTACATTTTGTTTAATGCTTTGGTGGGGAATTGTGCAGAAAAGGAGCAGAAGGATTTTGGCTTGCAATAAGTTCTGTTTTCCAGCTAAATTTGTGTATAAGAATGAGTCTTTGGGATTAATATTCCACAGTCTGAAGGCGTTTTCAGTTCTAGTAGCTACATGTTGAAATTCACACCTGTGTGCTTTCATAGACATTTATTTTAGCAATTCAAATATTTTTCTGTATATACCTCTAGCTCAAGAACAAATGTAAGAAAAAGTCTAGAAGTATTTTATTTTAATAACTCAGCGGCTCACTACTGCCAATTTAACCTAAATAACTTTGTATCCTAACTTTATTCAAGAGTGTTTTCTTAAAGAGGGTTTAGAAAAAGACATGGAGTTCTCCATAAGCTTAGTGAATCCAAAACAGAAAAGTGTCCTGTGGTAGTGACACTCGCTCCAAGTTGTCTTTTGTACACTGGTTCAAAGAAGTGTTACAAGGCTGTGCCCTGGCCCTAAAGAGGTCTGTAACCTCCCTCTCTGCAAATCTTGGTGACATTTTCTTCTTAGGACTGTTTCTGGCTGAATGGCAGTAGCAGTATTTAAACCACCAACAATGCTCTTTAAGCTTCAAGTCGTGGAAGTAAGCGCATGAATGAAGTTCCCTTGCAGATAGAAGTTGTTGGAAGAGACAAGGTGTAGGTAATGGCTAAGGAGGTAAGAGGTATTGTGTATAGAAGTCTATGTCCTGAGAGCAAGCATCTCCCAATACTTGTGCATCCCAGAGAGCCCCAGCATGGAGGGATTTCAACATGCATAGTTATTATGGCTGGATAATTCAAAAGCGTGGGAGGTAACATGAGTAAAGAGGGCAGATAAAAATCACTCAGAGGCTGACACTCAAGAACATGCACTTTATTGGTATGCAAGTTATGAAAGAAACTAAACAGTAATCATTTATTTATTTAAATTAAAGCAAATTAAAATATCTGGCCTGATGGTGATGTCTTTACCAGTTTGGTACTCTGTGGATGATCCCAGGAGAACTTCAAGGGTTTAATTAAAGTTTCAGAAGGAAATGTATTTCTGGAATGAGGAGAAGAGAACTATAAAAAGGAAAAAAATAATAGGATTGGCTACTTCTGATGCTCTGAGAAAAATCAATTAATTCCCTCCTTAATAGTATAGAGTAATGCCAATGTACATAACTAATCTGTTCATCAAGCAGGATAAATTTGAATGATAACCAGTAAGACACTCAGTTTATATTTGGGAACTCTCATCACAGAAAATCCTACTGCTTTCTTTGAACTATCACAGTGAATGCTGACAAACTTCAATAACAGGGTGAACTGTTAGAATAAGGGAACTTACATATACTAGGATTGTGGGATTAGACATCTTTGTCACGTGCTATAATATGTAAACTCCTATGTGCTTATTCATTAGCCAGTGTCTTTGCTGGGTTTTTAATAGCAATAACCTTTTACTTGTACATTGAAAAGCTTTCATGACATTGTAATGAGCCAGTGTGCTAACAATCAGGTGGCAAGCACTGTGCCATTTCAGGTGTCCATCTTTCTGCAACCAGACAATTAATTGCAGCAGGGGTCCTCAAAGTGCCCCACATAAATCATCAGGAGTTATTGAGTAAATGGGAATTTCACCTGTTATTTCAATTAGCATGCTTAATTCTGAATGCTGGCTGGACAGCATGGTGGGATAGAATCAAACGTCATTTGCAAAGATGCGCTTTAGACTAGACTATTGAATGGAATTGTCTCCTGTCAGGATAATTATAGTAACACTAATCACTAATTCAGTGCAACATGACTATATTTGAGTCATACTTCAGCTCAGGCATGCTTTTTCTTTAGGGAACAGAGAAGTAACAGCTATTGCAGTGAAGTGTGTTTCCCTGTTCTGCTTGCTGATACAATCCCTACAATAGATTTAGTTAGAGCCACTGGAACAACTTCTACTGGTGTACCTGGTGAAGGATTAATCCATGGAAGGAAATGAGGCTATAGTTTTGCCTCTTTTCCAAACTTTTGGGAAGGTAGTACCCAAAGCCTGTGCCTTGTTTAGGGACACAGAAAAATAACTCCCAGTTTCAAGGCTATACCTTGTATCTAGGTAGTCAATATCTGATTCCTGATTATTTTTGAATGCTAATTGTTTCATGATAGTAAATTATTAATGGATTTTTTAATAAACAAATAGTGGCCTGGATGATTTCCTCAGAATCATTAGGGGTCCTTGCAAAAGGGTTATCAGTTTAAAGTTAGGAAAAATAGTAAAACATATTTTTTCCCCACGAATGGGATTTAGCAGTTCAGCATGAAAGTAATCAAGGATTTGTATCTTTAATTTATAGGACTATAAGATACACAACAGTCTTTTAACTGAAAAAAATACCAATGCAATGTTAACTATTAGCATTTCCCTGAAGAGTTAGTTATTTCCTCTCATTATAGTTTTCTTCCACCTGCCTTTCACCATTTTTCCTAAAAGATAGAAGGGGAAATGCAAAATTATTCCTTAAAATTGACTTTTTTTTTTTTTCTGGTCGGTATTGCGTGTGTAGTGAAGAGTTCCCTCCTGCTAGTAGTAGATGGCTCAGAGCTTTTGCCTCTAAAGGCTAGTGACAGAAGTAAGTGCTCAGCAGGTATTTTAGTACTAAGAATGTAGACAGATTTTCAGAAAGTCTGGGAATTTGGGGTGCCGATTCCCTTGAAAAACTGACTTCAGTGTTTCTATAAATATTTATGGCCTCAATGGAAACTGAGCCTTCTTTGGCTCTCCTGCCAATTGCTAGAATTGAACCCTTGAAAAATAATTTTCTAAATTACCTTTTTAAAATCTGGCCAACCTAACAGGAGTTTTGTGTCATTGATTTACTTTAAATGAACTTAATGAGTCTAACTCTGGTGTTCAAAGGTAGTCATTAATTAGTTAATGCTTCAACATAAAATAATCAGTGGATTTAAGAGGACACATTTAACAACTAATGATTGCTGGGATTAAGATACAGTACACCAAGGGAGGCTTCCAGTCTTTCTCCTGTTCAAAAGCCTGCTCTTGGCTTAGAATAAAAAGGAACAGATTCCCTTGAAAGCACTATATGCCAAGGGGAGGACACAGTCTGCTGGGAACCTGCAGTGTGTCAGTCCGTTCCCTGTTATCTGGGCTAACACTCTTGATTGTTGACCAAACCATTCAGTCTTGAAAAGAGAAGACGTCAGGGGGATCTAATAACTGCTTTCCAATACCTGAAGGGAACCTACAGGAAGTCTGAGGAGGGAATTTTTACAAGAGCTTTGACTGATAGGACAAGGGGAAATGGGTTTAAGTTGAAGGAGAATAGATATTGATTAGATTTTAGGAAGAAATTCTTCAGTACGAGGGTGGTAAGACTTTGGAATAAATTGCCCAGAGATGTTGTGGCTTTCCCCTCCCTGGAGGTGTTCAAGTCCAGGTTGGACAGAGCTTTGTGTAGCCTGGTCTAGTTGAGAGGCGTCCCTGCCCATGACAGGGAGGTTGGATTAGATGATCTCTAAGGTCCCTTCCAACCTAGGCCATTCTATGGTTCATGTCCTGTGGTCTCTTCACACCATTTCTTGATTTTGTCCTTTTTGTGACAAATACTCCACTGAGCCAAGGTACCTTGTTCTCTCCAAGTCATCAAACACAAAAGCACTGTTGCTGCTTTGCTTCCATTGATTTCTGGCATGACCAAATTTTCCATTTCCACAACCTGAATTTGTCCTTAGCTGAGCTACTTTGAAATTAATTGCCTTTCTGACAAAATATTACAATTCAGTTAAGAGAAATCTGAACTGATTTAATACTCAGATATTTATTTTGAAGCAGTTCTGCTGAGTTTCTGTCAGAGATAAAAATAATATGTAGCTGAGATGACTGCATGAGGAAGACTTCTTTAATGAAGAGAACTAACACTAATGACTGAGTTTTGATATTCCACCTTTAATTATGTTTTGACTCAGTTTCTTACTCTGAAGTTTGGAAACAGCCTGTGCCTTGTTCAAATGGGCACTGTATTTGTTACTATCCATATGTGCAACACATGCATTTCTATAGGCTATATTTAACTAGTAAATGTGATAAGCAGTTGTATAGCCCCACAATGCCATGTGTTAATTTGGTCTTTTATGTTTATTTCCTGATAATCTGTATCCTGTTAACATACCCACTTCAATAATTATTTTTAATAGTATGTGTGGTGCCTTTCACATAACAATCTCAAAGTGTGTTAAGGACACTAATTGATAAAACTCATCCAGTAGTAATTATGTAAGGGAATAAAATGTGTTTGTATTATTCATGTGGATTAAGAAAGGCACAGAGAGATTAAGATATTTCATCCATTAGAGCAGCAGCAGAACTATCAAAGAAACCTGGCAGTCTTGATTCTTCTCTTCCCAACTGCATGTGACACTCACTTCCAATCAATAAAACGCCCACAATATCCCAGTGTAATGATCCCACTGTTCCCCCTACATATTCCAATAATGTGACATGTTTGCATTATTTTTACACCATCACTTAGTCAGGGAAATAAGCTATTACTCCTTTTCAATTCACCAAATTGTAGAGTCATAGAATGGTTGAGGTTGGAAGGGATCTCTGGAGGTCATCAGGTCCAATTCCTCTGCAGGAAGGATGGCAGGGCCATCTAATGACCAGGACCTTGTCTAGACATTTTTTAAATTATCTTCAGAGATGGTGACTCTGCAATTTCGTTGGGCAACATGTGTAAGTGCTTATTCACTCTCACAGGAAAAATGTGGTTTCTGATGTTCAGAAGGAAGCTTCTGTGTTTCTGTTTGTGCCAGTCATGTCTGGTCCTGTCACTGAAAAGAGCCTGGCTCCTTCCTCTTTGCACCCTCCTGTCAGATATTTATAGTCCACAGATATTTATAGATATTTACAGATGTTTAATAAGTTCCCTCTAAACAATCCCAGTTTTCTCAGCCTTTCCTCACAGGAGAGATGCCGCAGTCCATCACCTTCATGGCCCTTCCTTGAACTCTTTTTGGTGTGTCCATGTCTCTCTTGCAGCAAAGAACCCAACAGTGGACAAATACTCCTTGTGAGAACTCATCAGTGCTAAATAAAGGACAAGGATTAATCACTACCCTTGATGTATTGGCAACTCTTTGCTGGGAATACTATTTACTGTCTTTACAGCATGGGCACATTGCTGACTCTTATTCAACCTGGTGTCCACCAGGACCCCCAGGTCCTTTTCTGCCAAGTGCTTTTCAGTTGGGTGTCCCCCAGCACATGTTAGTGCATGGGGGTTGTTTCTCCCCAGACACAGGACTTTGCACTTCTCCTAGCTGAAACTCATGAGGTTCCTGTCAGTCCATTTGTCCCACCTGTTGAGATCCAGCATTGAGAAAGCATTTGAACCATATTATTGTGAACCATTAATGCAGGATACTGTTAAATTCAATTGACTCTTTTGGAAAGTACTGGGCAATCCATAGGCAAAGGGAACTTTGTAATATAAGACTGTCTTGGTAGTATGAAATGTGCATGCCTGTGAGTTTCAAGGCTGAGACTTGCTAATAAGAAAAATAATTAAATCAGAGCTAGGTGCCAAATGAAGGGCACCAAAGGGGAGTTTGAAATCTGGAGAAGAATTTACCACAGGAATAGCAAATTAAAGCTGATGCACTCAAGCTCTGCTTCAATGCAGTAAACAAGGGCAAGCTTCAAGACTCACATAAGTAAATGGCTGGCAAAAATACCCTCAGCCCAGACAGCAAGGTGGAGGCAATCTGTTTCCCATCATTCACCCTGTGTTTGTTCTGGGTTTGTTTGTTTGTTTGTTTGCTTTGAAGAAAAGGATAAATGAGGAAATAACATATGGAAGGCAACTTGGAGATTATTGTTTGGTGCTGGGACTACAAAATGCACATAACATCAATCCAAGATAACAAACTATCACTTTTCTAAAGTCTTGTGGTCTGAAAGGTTACTCCTCAAAGTGAGAGCACAGTCCCATCAACTCCAAGATGTGTGAAGTATGGGAAAAATTCCATCCATTCATCCATCCATCCATCCATCCATCCATCCATCCATCCATCCATCCATCCATTTGAGGTGAAGCTTTTCCTGAAATGTATGTATCTACATGCATATGTGGTTAAGGGGAAGAAAGGGAACATGGTATGATAGAGTGGGGAGGAAGTCATGCTTGCCTGAGATTGTATTTTGGGTTAATTTATGGGATTGGGTGACTGTGATAATTTAATTTTGGTATCAAGTGAATGCTTGGTAAGATCTATATGCGCAAGTAGGTGTTTTTGAAAGGAGCTTTCCATTAAGACCACCAATAATAATTGGCTGCAGAAGATTGTAAAGTTTAATCAGAATAGATAGAACTTATTCTCTGGTAATCTAGGAACAGTATATGGAAGAAAATGAACAAAGGATTAGTGTTTCACAGCTATGTGTCCCATTAATGCCTCTGAATACCCAAAAGATGAGGTTGTTGGTGTGACGACATCTGCATTTTCATAATGCAAACCAACGTGACATGGAGACCTCATTGACTTATGTTACACAGTTGGCAGCTCTCACCAGTCCTTGACCCTGATGGTGCTGGATGCTCCTTCTCTTTTGTCCTTAGTAAGGAATGAGATAGAGAGTAGAAAATCCAAGATGAGTAGTTTTTCCTACCCATGTTTGATCACAGAGCTATCTATTGTGCAGTGGGCTGTGACACAGCTAAGAAACTTGTAGACTAGAAGTGAACATAATCAGAATGGTCTTACAGTGAGTGAGGGACAATCCCGTAACATTTACTTTGGCACGGACTGTGAAAATTAGAGCAGCCTGCAATGAGAACAGAAGAGTTAAAGCCAGCAGTTTCTAACAGAGGTGCAAGATTATTTTAATATCTCAGCTGTACTGCAGGAGGGAGGACACAATTCTATTGTGTGCTTTGAAGACACATGATGTGCAAGGTGGTAACTTCATTTATGGCTACAGTGAAAAGAGAAAACTACATGAAATGACATTTTTGTTTTGAAGAATCCGGGCTAAATGTCTTTGGGAAAAAGAGTAATTGAATTACTCTGAATACAATATCTAGTGGCAGGCTTCTAGTCTGCAGGTCCCATAGTTGAATCAGACCTAGAGACCCTATGTGTTGTCAGTTTAAGCATAGGCATTCCTTAGTAATCTGTTACAGTGTATTTTAAAGGTCCATACAAATAATTATAGTCTTTTTATTTTTTTTCCCCTTAGTTGATATTTGGAAGCTATTGATATATATATATATATATATATATTTAATGGAGAAAACGGAAAGAAAAAAAAAGTCTTCATTTTGTGTGAATGCACACAAACCTATGCTTTTAGAAAAGAGTATTTTTATTTCAGTGATAAACTTTAGTGTGTAAATCCTGAAGGCTAGAAGGCAGAAGGTTCTCAGCAGAAACAAGCAGGGCTTCCAAGTATTTTCTTCTAAATCTCATTATTTTTAAAACTCTATTTGACAGTTCTCAGCTGTGAATTTTCACATGAGGGTAGGCCAGACAGTTCATCCTGTTGACTGCTACTATCTGAAACAAAGAGACAAAAAGCTGGATTTTAAAATGATCTAAGGCAGTCAAATGTGTTGATATGTAAGATTACAAAGGTACTCTGATCACAAGGTCTACATGCCAGGACTTCTCAAGTGATGTCTGAGCTGCTAAGCTCCCCTTTGCTACAAGGGCCATATATATCTATTCCCTCTTGGATATGTAAGCTTTTATTCACTTAAAAATATTGTCATCACAACATGACACACTCTGTCTTGGTTTGAAGGATGTCCGTTGGAAGATTTTCATGGCAGTAACTTGATTAACCTGTTGTGGTTTAATTCCAGCTGGCAACTGAGTCCCACACAGCCACTTGCTCACTCTCCTCACAGTGGGGTAGAGCATATAGAAAGGTAAAAGTAAGAAAACTTGTGGGTTGAAATAAAGACAGTTTAATAGGTAAAGTTTAATAGGTAACAGTTTAAATGAGTAAAAGCCAGGCATGCAAGGAAAGTGAAACAATGAATTAATTTAGTCCCCATCTGCAGGCAGGTGTTTAATCACCTCCTTGAAAGCTGGGCTCCATTACGCAGAATGATTACTTGGGAAGGCAAACACTGTAACTCTCAATATTCTCCTCTTCCTTATTCTTCCCCCCAGCTTTATATGCTGAGCGTGACATCATATTATAGAGAATATCCCTTTGGTCAGTTGGGGTCAGCTGTCCCAGATGTGTCCCCTTGCAACTCCTTTGCACCCCCAGCCTCCCCACTGATGGGGAGGGGTGAAAAGCAATAAAGACCTTGATTCTGCATAAGCACTAAGCAATAATGAAAACATCTCTGTATTACTGTTTCCAGTACAAATCCGAAACATAGCCCCATACCAGCTACTATGAAGAAAATTAACTCCATCCCAACCCAAACCATCACAACTGTGAAGACTTGCAATCTAAACTGATATAAGCATGTTGAGGATGAAATGAATCAAAATACACTGTCTTATCCCCTAACAGTGAAGAAAGACTCGAATGTCAAAGACACTGCTCTGCAGCTTTTCTCTTTCTGAGCTGCATAACTATCATCTATGATTTCTCTCCTGAAGTGGTTTCCATTACTGTCCCTTATTCAGTCTTTCTAGACAAAACAGTCTACTTCCCTGGGTATTTAAAAAGATGAAATATGCTTATGAGTGTGGGCCATATCAGCCTAGCAGTATAGTTTCACATCAAAGCGAGTAGTCAGAATTTAGCTACACTGGAGATCTAAATCTGACATTTAAATGAAACGAGGTCATTGAGGTCGTTTTAGTTGAAATCAAAAGGCAGAGGAATCACCAAGACCTCTGTGAAGTGTGGTTGATAAATTTTAATGGCCCTCAGTGAGTTCAAGCATTTTTTAGGGGGGACTTAACATCTCACAATAACTGCATCCTTATGAAGTAGAAATTATAGTGGCTGGCTTGCAGGAGAGTGATGAGAGCTGTTTTTCATCTCATACTGAAGAATAAAATTAACCTTTACAAAGTACATTCTGTCAGTCATAGACAGTTTCAACTAAGATCCTATTTCATTGTCATTGTATTTTTGTTGTTTGGTTTGTTTTTGGTTTTTTTTTTCATGGAGGGCTAAATTTATTATGGAGACAAAAGATTTATTTTTAAGGGTAAAAGATATTAAACTACAGTACTAAAAATATAAAATTATAGTGTTTTAAATTAGTAAGATATCAGAGTGTTTTGAAACAGAAATAGGTTTTAAATTTTTCTTTTTGTGCTACCTCTTACCATGGTAAAATAACTGGATTAGAACGAAAGAGAAGGATGTAATCCCTACACGCACGTCCTTTCTGTGAAGGCAGATTTTTTAGGCGGCATCTATAAATATGCCTCTGTTGACAGCCTGAAGGAGATGCTTCAGTGGAGTCCAGTCTCTACCCCCTCGTCCAGGTCATTGATAAATATATTGAATAATACTGGGCCCAGTAATTACCCTTGGGGGACTCCACTAGTCACAGGCCTCCAGCCAGACTTTGTTCCACTCACCACATCTCTCTGAGCTCTGTCCTTTAGCCACTTCCCAATCCATTTTACTACACCATGGCTCAATCCACATTTTTAATAGATCATTTAATTTTGTACTGCAGACAGGCTGTTGCTCTCAATATGTGTCACTGGATACAATCTTACAATGATTTTTCCAGACTAAGAAAAACAGTCAGAAAAGAAGCAGACTTCAAAAAATCCATTTCATTAGGATTCTATCTTCTTGATATAACTGAATTCTGGACACGACTCACTGAAGCTTGCATATTACCCATGGAAGTGTAGCGGCTTCCTGTGGCAGGGCGTGTTAACTGCATAGGAAACTTGAGCTGGAATTTTTAATTGAAGTTGCTTTTGTCTAGCAACCATACAGTAATATAGTATATTACTATATATATTATAAGTTATTGTTAAAGTCATTGTCTTAGCACACTATAGTGATAAAGATTATGTCAAAGAAGTATAAGTTAATAATTTGGTTATTCTACTGCAGAATCTTTAAATATATGTTCAACAACAACAACAAGAAAAATTGGAGAAAGCTTGGGAAGTAAAAATGTAGTGTTTATAAAGTGTTAGAAAATGAATTTCTAAAGGGTATTCCTTTTGGAGTTTCCCTAGGATGAAATGAATCAATTTCACCACACTGTAGTTTATGAAGATAGACAAGGCAGTAACCATGCATGCAAGCTAAAACTTGTCTTGTTTTGTTACTGTTGTATACTGGCACAGGAGGTAATAGCTTTGATTTTGGAAATTTAAAAGTTAGTAACTTGTGTCTGTCCTATTCAGCAGACCTTGTATCCTGCTATATTTTAGAGGAACTATTGGTAAAGTAACAATTACTTAACAGACAGTGTATAGTCCATTAAAACCAGATATATAAAATGTCTAAAATAAAAAAAAACACAACACATATTTTCTTCTTGTCTTTCTGGAGAGAAACTCCAGTGTTACTGTTTGTCAGAGAAATGGGTTACCTGGACTTTGTTCAGTCTCAGAAAGAGAGAAGCAAGACTCATAAAACTGAGGAAATGCAACACAAAAAATGCTTACATTTCATTAGTAAGGTTTTACAACCTAGGAACTCTGGGAATTTCATCTCTTGCCTGATAATCCTATAACAGCAGTGAACCAGTGCCCTGTGGTGATCATCAGCCCCTAAAGCTGTCAGCAGTGCCTAGTTCCTGATCTAAAACTGCTTCTAATTCTATGTCAACAGATGTGATCTATCTCTTAAAACATGTACAGACAGGGTTTCAAGAAAAAAATAGGGCTAAGAAAACTCAGTTTTATAGTGGGAGTTGTACAGAAGATATGTTGACCTACAGTAGTTATTCTATTGTTTACAAAGTTTACAGAGGTTCTGTTTTTTGGTTATAATATAAATGTGGGGGTTTTGTATGTTTTGTTTTTTGCTGTTGGGGTTGTTGTGGTGTTTTGTTTTGTTGGGTTTTTTTGTTAGCATGTTTTAATTCTTTAGTAGACTTGGTTTTGGTAAGTAATAAAATGCAGAATAAAGGGTACTAGTAATAAAGCTGCAGAAATACAGTAATAAATGCTAATACAAACAAAAATTATAAATCAAGCTAGTAATAATTGAAGCCTAACCTTTAGATTAAGAAACACTAAGAAAATGAAAAATCTAATTGAAAAATATGTAAAAGCATGCTTAAAATAAACTTTCCTCAAATAATTCTCCAAATTAGAGAACTGCAATACCCAAACCACAGATTGGATACCATAGATTCTGCCAGATCTTTATTTGTAACTTTTGATTACAATATTTGTCTATAATCCTTTTTGTAAAAATTTTGCTGTAACGCTGAAAAACAAATTTAAGAAAAATAATCGGTATAATCTAATCAAAATGTTAGCACAAGATTTGCCCTAAGAGCAAATTTTTTATTTTATATATACACACACATACATTAGAATGATGTTTTACGGTTTGATCTCCTCAATGAAGAGACCAGCTCCAGTGCAGGTCAGTTCGCGTTGGTGAAGTGTTTCAAGGAGAAAACGTGCATCAATATAGGTTAGAGGTATACCTGCTGGAAAACAACTCTGAGGAGAAGCATCTTGGAGTTCTGGTGGACAATAAATTAACCATGAGCCAACAATTATATTCTTCATCACAAGGGCACAATGGTATACTGAGGTGCATTGAGTGTGGCCAGTAAGCCAACGGAGGTCATCGTCCGACTCTATTCTGGCGTTGTAAGGCCACATCTGAAATATTGTGTCCAGTTCTGTGTTCACCAGTCCAAAAGAGACAGAGAACTATGAATGACAGTCCAGTTGAGGGCAATTAAGCTGACTGGGGGACTTGAGCATCTTTCTTAGGAGGAAAGGTTGGGAGAGCTGGGACAGTTAAGCCTGAAGAAGACTGAGAAGACCTTATCAATGTCAAATTGATATCTAAAGGATGGGTGCAAGGAGGATGGAGTCGGACTTTTTTTAGTGGTGCCCAGTGACAGGACAAGGGGCAATGGGCACAACTGGAACACAGGAAGTTCTACCTCAATAGAAGGTAATAGTCCTTTGCATGACTTGGTTCTAGTCAAACTGCAGCGATTTACTGCAGTCACTGTTACTTTCTCTTCCAGTATTGCTTTTGTTGCTTTGTGGAAGGCTTTTCCACTGAATTGTCATGGACTTTCAGGTTAGTTTCAGGTTAATGCATTTTTTTCATGGCTGACTAAAATGAATAAAGCCACTACCCTGTTTTACTAATGTAAAAACCCCAGGAAGAAAAAACGTAAGCACAGTAAATGATTATTAGCTCCTTTTCTCAGAAAACATTTTAAGAGGGAGGTCTGTAGGACAAGTCCCTCTTTTTGATGTGCATTACTATAGCACCTCACTCTCTCTGGATGTGACTGGACCCCTTAAGTGCCATGACTACTGAAGAACAAAACCTTGTAAAGGCCAATCAATAACAACAACAATAACAACAAAGAGACAAGTTTCAAAGCTTGTCAGGATGAGACTAACAGAAGGATGTAAATGCTGGGATAAAAATGTCTTTTTTTGTTGTTGTTCTTGGTTTTGATATAAAAACTCACAGCCACTTATCACCTCTCTATCAAAACAGGGAATGGAGAAGAGCAATCGGTTCCCCACAGGGCTGCAGCTTCTTTGCTCTTCCTCTTGTTATCAAGTACATCCAGCTCACATGTGCTGTCTTTGAGAGGCTGGAGACTTCAGAGACATGGCATCTTGTAGCTTTGCAGCCTGGTGTCTCAGCCAGAGCTGGCCTTCAGAACAATTTACAAGCCTGGTTCAAGATCTGAGCTCTGTATTTAGCTTAGTGCCAAAGGGGGAAACAAGACCTGTGGCTCTTTTCAATTATATCACTAGCATTTCAGCCCTAAAGTATATTATTTGATTGCATCTTTTTGCCTATAAATCTCCTCTGTATGTAGTGCACTCATTTTTGAGCAAAGACTTATCCTGCTATGTTCTGGAAACTTTGTGTAGAGTCTGGTCTGGACCAAATTAAAATAATGATGATTTACAGCCCAATACCTCACGTACAAAAATAAAGAATGAAAAATAGAAGTATCTGATGTAGTTGGAAGATCTCAGCACACATCATTGTCACTGGTGAACAGTAGCAAGTGAGAAGTTGGTATACGTAATTTTCTTCCATACAGGTGAATCATTTGTTCCCTACTGGAAGCACACCTAGATGGTCATGGCAAAATGACAAACTTTTTGTTCTGGAAGTTAGTTTGAAAATCTGGCTGATACTTAATATCTAGCAGCTACAGAAGACAAGACAGAAATACACAAGCAAAGCTTCATCAAATGATCATTTTGTTGCATCAGATGCATCATGCATACTGATCAACAAAGAGGGACTGCTAAGGGATGTGAAGGTAGGAGGTATTCTTGGCTGTAGTGACCATGAGATGGTAGAATTTAGAATTGCAGGCAGCAGGCCCAGGACCACAAGCAGGATTGCTA
>JAABNV010008148.1:29429-64043 GCA_033439845.1 Ispidina picta | reverse complement strand
TAGGTGATCCTGCTCAGGCAGGGGGGTTGGACTAGATGATCTTCTAGGTCCCTTCCAACCCCTAATATCTATGATCTATGAATCTAGGAGCCAGAGGAGCTCTGGAGGGTCCTTCTGCCTTCCAGCTTGGTAGCCTGGGGATCATCTGAGTCTTTGCAGCCCCGGTGTCCGTGACCCCTTGAATGTAAAACTGCTGGCTCTGCTTCAACATTCCCAGCAGCTTGCCCAGGACAGATGTGGAGCCTGGGGCTGAGGAGGACAACTTGCTGCTGGCTGCTCATTGCTCAGATCACTGCCGGCTGCTCACTGCTGGTTGCTCACTGCTGCCTCCCAGCTTCTGGAGAGACTGGAGAAGATCTCAAGGGGTCTTCTTCAGAAGGAGCTAATTTTGAACAATTTCTTGGGCCAGCCCTTGGATGCTTGTCCACCCGTGCATGGACTGTCCACAGGGAGAGCTGGCTGCTCTCTCTGCCAGGCAGCAGGAGGGATCAGAGCCTCAAGGGTGATCCCTCTACATGGTCTTCTCCCCTGGAAGGAAAAACTCTCAAACTCTGCCCAGAATTGCTGCCCACAACTGTCAGAACCTGGTCTGGGGCAGATTTTCTCTCTTTCTTCTGCGAGATATAACCATGAGATTTTAAAGGGTTTGGGGAAAACAAGTAATAGCAAAACTTTGGTCTGATTATACAGAAAGAGCCTTTGTGCTCCTTTCTGTGTGGTTAGCATCCACCTTTTATCACCTTGTCCTTGGGACAGAATGTCCCAGGTGGGGCTCTCCCCTGTGAGCCTTCTGCCCAGCAGGAATTCTTCTCTAGGTGTTCCTGGAGGCTCTCCCAGTTTCTTCTGCTGCTTGTCTTCCAAAGGCATGGTCACACACAAGGCTTCTGATGTCAGAACTCCCACTCTCCAGCCAACATGAGCGTGGCCATTGCCCAGCACATGGCTTTGAGCTCCCCACATAACAGCTCAGTGTGACCAGCTGGTTGGACATCTGCACTGCCATGCTCCTCTTCATCTGATGGGTGCACAGAACAAGACGTGCTCCCCCAGAATCCCCTGAGACACCACCAGGCTGTTCACTGCTTTGATTTGTCCAGAGCTGCTGCAGTTTTTGGCTCTCTGCTCCGTTCATGCACCAGCCCGTGGGCTGTGATGTGTCAAATAACCTTTTAAAATCCCAACAGATTATGTCCTGTGTTTTCTTCCTGTCTGGAGTCTGTGTTACCTCTTTAAAAAATTCCAGCAGATTTGTCAAACAAGATTTACCCTTTGTAAGACTCTGCTGGCTACTTTTTATATCAGCTCACGTTTCTCCAGATGTTTTGTGATCTCATCACTTATTAATGTCTCCATGGTTCTGTCTCTGCTGAAGTTACACAGTTATTACTGGTTAATGTGGCTATGAATGCATCGTCTCTTTCTTCCTTATCAGATGTGTCTGGTGACAGGAATCTGCTCAGGATGGGCTTGAAGCTTCATGGAAATAATATTTTATTTTTTAATCTCAAATTTGATTTAGAAATATATCTATTTTTTATTCTACTCCTTTATTACTTCTATGTAATTATCTTGTCCAAAAGGAGCTGGGATATTTCCAGTAACACCAGTGGAGAGCCCCTGCCATGTAGATCTCTCACCTGCCCTTTTTCTCCTAGTTGAAGCCGTGCAAACATCATTCTTTGACTCTTGTCCTCTTCCAGGCTGACTGGGCTTTCACTGCTCCCCTCTGACTGGTGGAGCCATTGCCACTGGGCTGTGGCTGACTCAGGATGCTTCCTGCAGGGTGCATGGGAAACAGCTCTCTGGAGATCACCAAAGGTAGAGGAGCTGCCCTAAGAACTGCCCCAGTCCATGCCCACTGGGGCCCTGACCTCCCCTGGCTATTCCACAGCACCATCAGAGACGACAGCAACTCCATTCTGCTGTCCCTGTGGCCTTGAAAACACTGAGTTTCACTGCATTTCCAGATGCTGATTGCCTCTGTAGGCACAGCCAGGAGACATGATGGGCAGATACATCCCCAGGGGAGGGGGCACAGCTTGATCCATCCTCCAGAGGAATCAGCTTGTGCTGGGGCTGGGGCAGTCGGGGTGGCTGTGGCAGGAGGGGTGTCCATGCTCTGGGAGCTGATGGGAACAGGGTAAGCTCCATGACGTGCAGGAATTTGGATGGGGTACAAGCTGGGCTCTCCTTACACATCCTGCATAGCTGTGATTATCCTTATGAATAATGCCAGGGGCTGCTCCCTGCTGGGAGAGCCCTCCAGGAGTGGGGGCCATGGCTGCTGATCAGCTGCAGTGGGGCTGGTGCAGCCCTCTGCCTGGATGAATGCAGGCTTATGCTGAGACAACACACTTTCTGGGTAAAGGGGCTAAAAAGGTGATTTTGTTTCTTGTGGTCACCACTTCTAGAACCATCTTCTCTCTTTTTTTTTTGTTTTCATATTTTAATGGGTGGTTGGTGAGGCAGAAGCCAGATTAATGTCATTATTAGACTTAAACCCAGTCACTTTTATTTTGAAAGACTCAGGTCTATGAAAGTGGGTTTTTGTCATGGCAGTGACTCTTGAATCGCTTGGAGACTGCTCTTGGACTTTAACTAATTTAACATTTTGACTCTGGGAACACAAAGGATCTTCCCCTCTCCTTCCAGGGAAATAATTTTCTTACGTGTACTCCTCGAATATCCCTCGCTGGGAAATGCAGCAGGAGGCAGAGGTGCTGGGAGCCATTTAAATGCTGCTAAGGGGGAAGATGTTTACATGTCTTGGGCCTGGATCAGAGGGGTCTGTTGTGGAGCCATTTGACAAACCCATCTAGGTCACCCGAGAAAATGCTGCTTAACATTCCTCCATCCACTTGTTTTCTGTGGGTGGGTCATTCCCGGGGGTGTTCAGAGCAGCTGCACCTGCATCCTGAAATGAAAAGCATCCTTCGAACAAAAGGGGAGCACAGTGGGGGGGTCAGTCTTTTCCTTGTCGAGGAAGGAACCTTTTTCCTTGTTGAGAGCTCCACTGTTCAGCTGAAGGATGATGAGGGGCTGTGTAGGAAAGTTTCTCCAGCACCCACCTCCTCTCCTTTGGCACCCACCAGCTCCATGGTGCTGGGACAGGCCCAGTGCTGCCTCCAGGAGACATTTTGTGCCCCTGGGCCCCCAGCCCAGCCCGTTTCTGCTGCTGCAGCAATGGTGTGGCCAGGCAAGGGGGGAAGGTTGGCTTCTAGTTCTGATTCATCACTTTCATTGAACTGAAATTCCTTTGTTTTAATGCACACTTGATTGAGCCAGCATTTATTGCAACAGTTATGGTTTGCAGGAGAAGGAGACAGTTGAAGAAAGAACAAATGAATCTAATGTAAATCAAATACTTAACGCTTTTATAGAAACTACAAAGCCTTAAATGTGTATTCTTAATGGTAATTTTACAAAACTCCAGTAGGCATCTTCAAATGGAGGTGTGACAGTGATTGTTTCAGTCTGGAGATGGCTTTCCTTTCACATGCTAATCATCTGCTCATGGTGATATTTCTCAGCTAGTTGCAGTCGGCGAATTGAATAATTTATGGAATGAATTTTGTTGTAAATTTATTGTGTCACAAGCAGGTTGTAATTTCACTAACAGTACACTTAAGTTATTAAGTAAAAAAAAAAATAATGTGGTTGATAGGATCGTGCGTTGGGAGGTTCTCGTGCTCCCTCCACAACTAGTTCTCATCTTATAGATATTTTCAAACAGAGTATTTACCTAATTTTTATTCAGAATCTGATCTGGGGAAGAGAGGACATTAACATAAATGGGTTTGCATTTGCACACTCTTGTTGAGTCTCAGGGTGGTAAACAAATCAGGGAGGTTTGGTGTAGCTGGGAAGAGCTTGGGAGCGGCTCCGCTCGCCGGCAGCGCTGCCTGGCTCCCCGTCTGTCCGGGGAGATGGCCTCTCCAGGGCTGAGGTGGCGAGGGTACAGCCACTGCAGACAAGCAGAGCTTCTCCCTCCTTCCCCAGCCTGCAGCTAAGGGAGTGGGAGCCATGGCTCACGATGAGAACAGGGATGATGCAGCCCCAGCGGCTCAGGGGGTTCCTGGGGACAGGGGAGGCTTTGGCTGCCCTGGGTTTAGCCTTTCCATAGCTCCTTGTGCTAGAAATTGTGCACTGGCACTTTCTGCCCTCCCTGCAGTGTCTTTGGAGGTGTGCTTGGCTTGCTTTGTTCCCGTGGCAGTGTTTCCCTGGAGGCAGGTCAAGCGACTGGTCCCACACTGGAACTGCTCAGAGCTCAAGTGGAATGTGAGGAAGCAGTTCCCTGTCCAGGATTCTGTGTTCAGCATGGGAGACTTTCATCAAAGTCTCTTTTTGTTCCTGCACCACAGTTATTTCCCCAGACTTTTGTTGTCTTTTGTTTTCAGCTTTCCTCCCCGAGCTGCTCTGGGTGTTTTGCCAGAGCAGCGAGGAGCTCAGAGCCCTGTGTTGGCACCTTGGGTGGCTACGTGGGGTGGTGTCTGCAGGAGTAATGTGCATTTTACTGTTGCACGGTACTTCTGAGTCTCTGTGGGAGGCCTGGAGAGGCTTATTGGTCCACTGGAGAGGTTTTTTTGGCTCTTTTATCACCTTCAGCCAGCTGCTCAAACTGTATCTCGTTGTCAGTCCTAGGGTGGGGTGTTTGGGTGAATCCTCACCAGGACACTCTGTGTGCTGTGCCTGCAGCTGTTTGCACCACTGTCCCTGTCTCTGCAGCCTGCCTGTCCTCTTGCAGGGCTTGTACCCTGCCAAACCCCCTCCCTCTTCCTGCCATCCCTGGGAGCTGCTGCCACGAGTAACTGTGCCGTGGCACTTCTCAGGGGCAGTGGAGGGAGGTCACAGCCCAGCCTGGGCCCCCTCGGGCACCCTGGTGTTTCCAGCAGGCCTTTGGCAGCTGGAAGGTTTGTGGAGCTGGAGCTCATTGTGATATGTAAATACCATGAAAAGAGGAAGTGTTGTGATTGTTTATTTAATTGTTTAAATATGCCAGTGTTAATACATATAATTATACAGTATAAACACATTTAATTACTTAAATGAGCTAAATATTTGTGCATCTAAGTCTAAAATTGCAATCAAAAGTGCTCAGTGGGTGGCAGATGTGGAAAAGGATTGTTTTCTCTGATGGATGCTTCTAAACATTGACTCTTTCCTCTGAGGAGCAGAAGTGAGGCAGGGCACAAATCCAGAGGAGCAGCAAGTAAGTAACAAACAGGTTTTCCTGGGTGACTGGGGTTTTAGCATCCAAAGGGAAGGAGCTGGTGGTGTGGCTGAGCTTTGCCAAGCTCTCCTCACAGTGCCAGATACTGGACCGGGTTGTCACTGCTGCTCCAGGACTTGCAACAGCAGGAGAAGGCCTTGCTGAGCTCTGAGAGGCTGCTCTTCCTGCCACGGGGAATTGCTGCTCAGATGAGAGAGCCTGGCCACGCTGGCTCCTCAGAGGAGGCTCCTCTCAGAAGCACTGTGTTGTAATTACGGGTGTGCGTGTTAAATTTTTAATTTGATTTTCATTTGTCTATTCAATTGGTATAATTGATGTGCATCCTTTCTCCCTCAGGGTACAGGTTAATAACCTACTAACCCTGGAACGAAGGAATGATAAAAGGATACCACTCCTGGGTCTAAGGGACTGTTTATAATATATGTTTTTAACTCTAGCCTTATTTTTGTCCTCTGTAGCCTACAGCATTTTATACTTCTAAAGCCCTGACAGGCATTGAAAACATTAATTATTCTCACTTTAGTGAAAATAACTATTCATACTGGCCCTACAAAGAGGCTAATGATATTAGCACTGGTGAATATCTTACCAAAAATAACAGAGAAAAAGTTTTATAAATAGAATCAAGTTCTGTTTGTTGTCTGAACAGGTACTTCTTGGTAGCTTTTGCTTCTGCATTTGTTCAGACTTGTGTTTCCAAACGAGGAATATTTATCATCTACAGAAGATGATGCAAGCAGGCAAAATAAATATTTAGGTAACACTGAGGCATTTTCTGACCGTGGGGGATCAGAGGGCAGTGCTGGAGCAGGATGGAGTGCAAAGTTGTGTGTGTCAGGGTGAGATACTTTGCAGATCTGTGCTCAGTGCCTGTTTCTCTTACGTGCGATGTCTCTTTCCCGTGGCAGTGCACGGGGATGGTCACCCTGCCAGGTCACACCCACTGCCAGCTCCAGACCAGAGTCAGGAGCATTAGTGCTGGGGTGATGAAAATGAAAGCAGAGCTCTCCTCTGCCATATGTCACCTTGGGGACATCAGTGCCGTGACCTGCCTCTCCTGGCTGCTGCTCTAGGCTGCAAACCTGCTGCTTTGGGACCCGGTGGCTGCCCCTGGCACCCTGGCAGGACACATCCCATCCCAGCTCCCTTTGGTCCCTGCTCGCCTGGCTGCTGGGCAGCACTTTGCAGAGCTGCATTTCTTCTGGGCCAGCAGCGGGCAGGTCTCGCTGGGGCTGAGCCCTGGCCCTGGCTGGAGCTCATTCTAGCAGAAGGAAACGCTTTCTTCTAGCCTGTGAAGCTGGAAATGGAGTGATTAAACAGCAGCCTCTAAGTGCAGAATTAGCACATGGCTGAGTCCACTCTGCCCCACGCTGCTGCAGGGCTCAGGGGAAGGGCAGGTCTGGGAGGAGCAGGGGAAGGGCACCAGCTCTGGCTGTTTTCTCACCTTCCCTCTCTGCTCTCTGCTCAGGGACACAGTGCCCAGAAGTGCTCTGGAGTTTCTGCTGCCCAGAGGACCAACTGAAGTGCCCCCAGATACATTAAATAAGCATCCCAAGACATACAGAGTCTCATGCTTCAGATCCTAGCCAAGCTATCAGCTGCTTGACCCTGGGTAGATCTGCCTGGGAAGGTTACCCTGTGCTAGGTCAGTGTAGGTTGTCCTGAGGCTGGTGCTGAGGGTGCTGCAGGGGGTCTGAGGGTGCTGCAGGGAGGATGAGGGTGCTGCAGGGAGGCCGAGGGTGCTGCAGGGGGGCTCCCTGCTGGGATCCCTGGCTGGGCAAAGAGCTCAGCATCCTGCAGCCAGCTGGGAACTGGTGTTGGTGCTGTGTTTGTCAGCTGGTAGTATCAGGGAAACTGTTGTCAGGTCAAATAGTGAACAGCCCAGCTTGTTCACACCGACTGCTCCCCAGCTCCTGCTCTTTGGCCGTGCTGGCAAAGGCTGGGTGGTTTGTGTTTGACACTGACACGGGTCAGGTGCAGTGTGGGCAGCACACCCAGCTCTAACACCCCTGTAAATATGGCCAGTGCTCCTGACCTGTTCTCGTGGGGACAAAACCGAGTTTGCTGCGGGAATGTCAGCTCTGAATGTCCTGAGCTGTGTGTAAAGTCTCATTTAAAGATGTGTGGCTGGAAAGATGTGTTCTCCTTAAAAATGAATCTCATGTGCAGCACCATCCTGGACAGTGCACGATAAGGGGCCTGCAGAGCCAGGGCCACCAAGAGGCTCAGCAGCATACACAGCACAAGATGAATGAGCCACGGTGCTGGGGACTCCACTCCAGCCCCCAGATCCAGTCACAGGCTCTGGGACTGAAAATCATGGGCCTTTCTGCTGAGCTAAAGCAGTCTTGGTCTGTTCTGCCACAGCTACTCCTGGTTGCAGCTTTCAGACAGAGATTTCGGCCAAAAGCAACAAACACAGAGCTCACTGGGAGCATCCATCCTGGCCAAAGGGAGGGATGGATTCATCAGCCGTGGGTGGTCTGGTGCCCAAGTGCTGGAGAGGCTTCTCCCTGCCCTGCACGTGCACTGGGAGGAGGTGATGCCCAGGGAGCAGGATGGGAACAGGGTTTGCTCAGCTGCTGTCAAACTGCACGTTCAGAGCAGGCTTCTCTCACTGTGCATTGCAGGTGGCTCTGCTGTGCTCTTACCTGTAGCCAGGTGTGTGCAGGAGTGAGTGGCTGCAGACAAGTGCTGCACTGTGCCAGCTGGGAGATTCTTGCTGGCTCCCACTCATCCCCTCTGCAACTGCTCTTGCATCTTCTAGGGGAAAAGCCAAGAACCTTGGAGGTCACTGGTGCCAGGGTGCCCATCTTATTTTGCTGTACAGCAGGTAAAGACTGCTGGAAACCCCAGGGCCAAATTTCATATCCTTTCTAAATTCATTATGATTAATTAGGAAACTCATTGTTCATCATCTTGAGATTGTGCCCGTGGTGGCTCCTTCGGGGTGCCCAGCAGCATGCTTTATGAACAACGTTTTGTTTGCACCCTGTTCATCCAGAACACTGTCAAATCTGTGTGTACTACCTTCGTGCCTCTGGTGTACATTAACTTCTACTCACACTGATTTTCTTCTCCAGTTATGTTGCTGATTCCCTGGCTTCCTCACTATCCTCTTCTGCTAATTACCCTCAAACTTGCCTTTTCTCCCAAACCCACTAAGCAGCATGGTTCAGGTGACAAGGATGACTGGGCCAGGGTGTGACACAGAGCTCACTAATTACTGGAGTGCTAAGAGATGAGCACAGACTTTGGGATGCTCAGAAACCTCCTGGTTAAGGGTTTTACTGAGCAGGTTGCACTCACTGCTGTTTGAGACGGGGGTTTTGCTCGACAAGCTCCCAGAGCTCTTCCACTTTCTGTAATTCCCCCCCTGGAGTCTCAAATCCAGGCAGGGTGGTGGGTGAGAGGCTCTGTCCTCCTTTCTGCCTCTCTGTGCATCGTGCCCAGCTTTCCACGTGGTCTGGGCAGGTGCCTGGGCTTTGGGTGGCTTTCTGAGGGACCTGCCTCCGCTGAGGCAAAGCTCTTCCCAGCACTGAGGAATGCTCTTGTATCTGCCCCTTGGCCTGCTCTTGTATTTTGTGTGAGATGTTGCTGAGTTTTGTACTGGGCAGGTTACACATCAGACACCTTCTGAGTATGTTTTTGATTTCTTTGAATTAACAAAACCCTGCTAAAATCATAAGCTGGCATGAGTGACCTCATTATACTGTGAAATCAAATTGCCACCAAGCAAAACCCCTGCACGTCTCCAAGGTCATTTCTGTATGACTCTGGTTTTTGCCTTAAGGAAGTTCCAGATGATGATGATGATGATGATTCATTGCTAAGTCACCCTGGTGGGGTGCAGGGCACAGCCCAGGATGAGCAAAGCACACACCTTTCCAGTGGGTTCTGGACAACTGTGCAGTGCCAAGCAGCTGGACTCTCCTGTGAGCACAGTACTGTCCAGTATGTGGTTTATTAGTGTGCACACGTGGCTGCAGGTTGGTGGTTATTCCCCAAGTGTCAGTTACAACTGCACGGCTTCCTCAGCTAATCTCATTAATTAGCTGGTTGTTGATGACTGACCCCTAAGCCCAGGAACCAAGAGGGGCAGCAGCTGGCACGGGGCAGCACCACCCCTGGCACTCCCTCCCCACGCGTGTGGCTTCCCCTCTGGGACACGAGTCATTTGGTGAGAAAAGGGCATTTCTGGCCATAGCATCCTGAGCAACTTGAGGCTTTATAGACGAAATCTCCCATCCTGAAGTGCACCCAAAGCTGGCAGTCAATGCAGCGCAGAAAGAGCAGAGTTAATAATACATCTGAGTCTCCTGCCACGTCCCCAGGCTTTTTTCTCCAATATTATTCAAAATTTAGGCACCTTTCGTATTAATTAAATGGTAACTTTCTGTATCCCACGATCAAACTATCCAATAACGCTTGCTCAGAGCAATCAGAAATGACAAAAAATAAGGTGCTAATATAATTTTATGATGAATGATTTGATCCCCGGGGTTTCTATCATATTAAACAAAGAAACAAATTAGCCAGCCACTGAATTAAGTGGAGGAACTTGCATCATGGAGAGGCAATAGATTTTTTCACAGTGAAGCTGCCAGCTGCTTCTGAGCTTCAAGTCCAGTTGTTGCCCTGGGAGTTTCCAGCAGTGGTCCTGCTGCCACGTATGGATGCATGGACCTGAATCCTGGGGGCAAAGCACTGATGGCATGAATGAGTGCTATTTACTGACTGAATAGGACATGAGGACAAACTCCTCCACTGAAAGGGCTGTCCAGGGTTGTTCAGACTTCCCAGGGCAGGGCTGGAGTCCCCGTGACCCCTGGAGGGGTTTCCAAGCCCCCCGTGGAGCTGAGGGCCATGGGGCAGTGGTGCCCTGGCAGTGCTGAGGAACAGTTGGACTTTATGAGCTCAGAGATCTCTGCCAACCCAAACCACTCAGAGCAAGTGCCAGGCGTGGGTGAGCACTTTTCTGGCTGACACAATAAAGAATGCAGGAGTTTGCAATGGAATTGGGGTTTTAATTGCATTCCTGCCCCTAAAAAACTTGATGTGGTGGCAGGATCATGAACATGTTCTAACCCAAGCCCAGTGAGGTCTGGGGCAGCCCAGCCCTTGGCAACCCTCAGTGTCCCTTGGCCTCTCTCCAGGGCCGTGCACGGGGAGCCCAGACGGGGGGCCTGGCCCCGTGGGTGCCCAGCTGGGCTCCTGGCAGGGATGCTCCACAGCTGCTGCCAAGCAGGGGGGCAGGACAGTGATGGGATCCAGCCCCTCGTCTTCTGCTTCTGCACCCCATCCTGCTCTGCTGATCAGATGACTGCAGCCACATCTCTGCTCCTGAAACAGAGATGATTGTAACGGACTGAGCAGAGTGGGGGGAGCTGAAGTGATGCCCGCTCTGGCCAGCCTCTGGTTCCAGCAGTGTTAACTAATGGCCAGGCTCTTGCCCCTCGCTAGAAACATCTGGATGAGGATGCTGAAAGAATGAAATGTTGTGCCTGAAAAATGGCATCTTGAGCAGGAGCTCTGCTTTCATCCCCGTGATCGTGTTTGGAGGAGACTATGGCAGAGTCCCGGCGTTAACATTCCTTAACTGCTCCTCAAATTACTAATGCTTCACGTTGCTTTAATCCATTCTGCTGTAATAGCTTTATTAGATTAAACTCCCTGCTGAGCCAGTGAGGAACAGTGGGATTATCACACTTCCCTTTGAACAGCCCGTAAAGACAAAATAAATGGTTAACAAAACAGAACAAATTCAGTTTGCAGGTGATCTGCAGTTCCCAGCCCCGTGGACTATGGGTAGGATCCGAGCATCCCTATTATTTCTTGCTTGAAAAAAACCTTTTTAGCAGCCCAAAGAAATTCCCGAGGTAAAACCAAATCCAAATGGAATAAAAGTTCCTCTTTCCCCTTTAGGAGTGTTGCTAATTGCATCGTGCTGACCACAGGGACAGTGTGAGGAAAACCTGAAACTTTATTTAAAAAAAATAAACTATTTTAGCTTCACTTTTGAGGCAGCCATAGGTGCTCCAGAACCAGCCTTTACCCAGGGGCTCCCAGAGCATAACTCCTAATGACAGAGGTTTTCTCTTCTCTTTTTCTTTAGCAAATCTAATTAACTATTTGAAGTATTCCGTCAAGAGGCTCACGGTTACTATACACAAGCAGTGGGTGGCTCTTCTAGAATCTCTTAAAAACTCAGTTTCTTCTCAGCATTCTTCAAAATCCTCATCTGCTGGAGCAATTTGAATTTTTGTTATTAGTGACTGCTGGAAATCATAATTCAATAAAGCCTAACTCGTTTAAAAGTGCTGCACGCTGGGCACGCAGGAGGCGACTCGGGGAGCTCGGGAGCCACAGAGGAGCAGGAGCCCGGCTCGGGTCTGCACAGGAAATTGGTCTGGAGGAGGCTTTTTGTGTTCTGCAGGAAGCTGCGGCGAGGTGGGAAGGAATGCAGGGTTTGCTGCTGGAGCTGCTCTGCCCTCTCCCCAGCAACGAGCTCTGCTCCTTCCCCTCTCCCCGGCTTTCGCTTTGCCTGACGCGCCGGCGCCCGGCCGAGGGAATCAGAGTGTGCTGGGGGAGTGAAAACCCACACTGAACATTTCCACACATCCCCTGGGCGAGGGAAAGCCGTGTTCTCGCCCGCAGCACGGCCTGATTTCTGCTCTGCAGGCAGTTTGGGAGTTCTCAGTCTCCCCCACCCATCCCTCTGCTCCCTTGGGAACGGGCCTCCTGCTCGGGTTTTCAGCCACAGCTCCTGTCACTGATGAAGGGATGGCATTCCCTAGCCATGCCACCTCCTTCCAAGGATGCCATGCCCGGCAGCTGGCACCTCTGTGTCCATGGGCTCACCCCGGGGAACACACACCGGCATTTCCCCCAGTTTTCTTCCCCCACATGCTGTTTCATCTTCAGCACCACGACATTTCCTGCCAACTTCAGAGGTTTCTCTTCTTGCCTCCTCTCCCCCTTGTTCTTTCTAGCCGTTTTCAGACTTCTACAGCCCTTCTGTTTCTTGCCATCTCTCCCTTTCATCCCCCGCTCCTCTCGTGGTGCCTCCCTCGTTTCAGTTCTCCACTTAGCTGGCTTCAGAAAACAGTCGCCGTCTTCCACCTGTTTTTCCTCTTTGTGGCTCTGTGGTTTGATTTCTCCTCTCTTTGTCTGCTTTCCCCTTCTTGGGGTATTTTCCTTTTGTCCCCTCACCCTCTCTTTAAAATGGGAGCCAATGATCAGTATGCTGCCCCCCGTCTCCGCTGGGTGAGATAATGCTGGAGTGATGCGGCGAGATGGGTTTGCTGTCACTGTGGAGAGCAGGGAGAGGGGTGACAGCCCCGGACACGGCAGAGGGCGGCTGTGCACCCGCACCCCTCTGCTCACCACACCCAGACACACAGATCTCATCTACGGAGAAACCCCGGGACAGAGGCTGGGTTCCTCGCCCAGGCAGAGCGCCCGTGGAAACAAGTTGGTGGACGTCAGAGGCCAGTTTTAGGTTGTTTACCTAGGAGATAATTTAGGAGAGCCTGACAGGCAGGAATGTCCCTCTGCTCAGCTTTACCCCACGGCTCGCCCCCTGGCCTCCGCTGTGCCCTGCGATCGGGGCACCGTTCCCTTGGCAGCCCCTCCACTCAGGGGCCTGAGGAGCAACTAGTGCCCTGCTGTGGCTGCCAGACCCGAGTCCTGTCACCACGGGAAGGCTCAGGAGGGGCCTCGGGATGGTTTCTGATCTGGGTGGGTGCTGAATCGACACCAAAAAGCCATTTTAGGCGAGGCTGGATTTTTAAAAAAACCTCTTTTTTCTTTCTTCCTGATATTGATGATGTGGGAAAAGTGGGTAAAATTTACTGGGGAGAGAGTCAGAACTTCCCCCGTCCTGCCCACCTGTTCGGTGTTTCTGCTGCCTTTCATTTTCTGAAGTGTTACATATGGATTACATATGTCTTTCTGCTGCGGCTCTGCGCTGAAAAAAAACCCCAACAACCACGAGAAAATCAATAAACACCTGTTATTCCCAGATCCGTAGTTACTTGGGCTCAAAAGCGCCTGCAGGCAAAGTTAAACCGAACCCCCCGGTAAGTCTGTCTGCCCTCCCTGCCTCCTCCTGCAGCAGCCGGGCAGCTCGGTTTTATTTTCAATTCATTTCTGTTTGTTTCATCTCGGTTTATCCCGGGGCTGACCCTCTACCGCCGCCGTAACCTGTCCCTCTGCGCCGCGGCCCCCCGGGGGCACAGCCCGGCCTGACCCGGGCCCGGGGCGCACCCGGCCCCAATTGAGTGCGGCCCAGCCCCGCTGGGGGCCACCCGGGCCTGGTGGGTCGGACCGGGCCCTGCTGGAGTGCGGACCGGCCCCGGAGTGCACCCGGCCCCAATTGGGTGCGGCCCAGCCCCGCTGGGGGCCACCCGAGCCTGGTGGGTCGGACCGGGCCCCCAGCGGACTCGGCCTCACTTGAGCGCGGCCCAGAGCTGGTGGCGCCCACCCAGCCTCCATGTGTCGCACTCGGCCCGGCCCCAGAGTGTCGGAGCAGGCCCCAGGGCAGCGCATCCAGCCCGGCCCTGATGAGTCGGAACAGACCCCGGTGAGTCGGAACAGGCCCCGGGGCAGTGCATCCAGCCTACCCCCTGTGGGTCGGACCAGGCCACGGTGCAGCGCACCCGGCCTGTCCCCGGTGGGTCGGACTAGGTCCCGGGGCAGTGCATCCATCCCGGCCCCACTGAGTCGGACCAGGCCCCGGTGGGTCGTGCGAGGCCCCGGGGCAGTGCATGCAGCCCGGCCCCGGCGAGTCGGAACAGGCCCCGGTGGAGCTCAGCCGGCCCGACGCCGTCTCCCGTTGCCGGGGCGAGGTTGCCCCCTGCTGCTCTCCCGCCATGGAGGCGAGTGCGCTGGGCCCGCCCTGGCACCGCAGCCGAGCGGGGCTAACTTGCTGCTCCCCCATCGCCCAGAGGCAGGTGTGAGGGCGACAGTGGCCATCGGGGGGATGCGCTGCTGTCGCTCGGTGATTTACAAGTACATCGGCGGTCAACGCGCTAAGCGTGGTTGTTTTTTTTTTCTGCAGGAAGGAAAATCCATATGGGAAAAAGGCTTTTGAGCAGTTACCGGCCGAGGACAGAGCAGTGAGAGGCGTGTGTGCAGAGAAGACCCACCAGCAGGTGAGCCTGTCCTGGCAGAGGATTCTGCTGCTTTCCATCTCTGTTTGCTAAAGCTTGGCTGAGGAGCTGAACTTGTGTGAATACCTGGTCATTCAGTGCACGTTTCTGTCTCGCAGGGCTCACTCTGAGGCTGCGTTTACCTTTGCTAACTCCAGGTTTACACTTAGTAAATGAGTCAGTACACTTGGTGAAAAACAAAGAAGTGGATGAAAATACTGTATGGAGAGGGGATGTAGTCAGTCTGCAGAGAAACGCTGCCACCAGCCACTGATATTTCCCAGGAGGTCTTTGCCTGGAAAGATCAAGATGTCTCCTCCCATCCCTGGAAGCATTCCAGGCCAGGCTGGACTAGAGCAACCTGCTCCAGTGGGAGCTGTCCCTGCTCATGGCAGGGGGCTTGGGATGAAGTCCCTTCCAGTCCAGACCAGTCTGTGATTCTATGGTTAGGACACAACTTTATTTCTTCAGCCTGTGCCTGGCTCAGCCCTCCAGCAGAGCTCGAGCACACACCCCTCTTGCCAAGGGACTGAAGTGGTCGGTTCCTTGCTTTGTGGACAGAAGAGCAGCAAGGGTGAGGCTGGCCCTGCACAGCTCTGTGAGCCTGGCTGGTTTCAGCCCAGAGGGAACTGGACCCATGAAAATTTCTTGGCCGTGTAATCCAGATGGGTTAGGAGCAGACAGGCTGATGTGAGGTGCAGGCCAGGGTGGTGTTGGAGGTGGGGGCCTTAGTTCCAGCTCCTTTAAAGGCCATAATTCCAGCTGAGGGTGGGAGCCATCGTGTCACAATTAAAACCTGTGCAAACACTCCTTGGCACGCCAGCAGGCAGTGCCTCTTACAGTCCCGGGTGCCATCAGAGATGGGGAAATAATGGCTGAAGCCAGAGCTGTGAGATATAATTTCTTCAAATGTAAGAAAAAAGGAAAAAAAAAAAAGCCCTCAGCAAATGGTGATGGCATTTTAAGTAACTTCAAGTGTGCTGGCTGGCTCGGAGCCCCTTTGATGTGGCAGCCGGGTGACCCGGCCTCCCCCGCCATTCATCAAACTGCTCTCCCGCCCCGCCCCGCCCCGCGCTGTCGTTTCTCCTGGGCACGCAGGGGGCGTGCGGAGGGGTCTCCGTGTGCGACACGGGAGGGGAGGGGACAGCATCGGCCCCGGAGCTGCCTGGTCCCTTCCCTCTCCCGGCACCTCGGAGAGAGTCTTTGACTGTCTCAAGTCACCTGCGTTTTCAGTGCCCTGTCAGGGTGTGGGAGCAGTTACTCCTGCGGGGTGAAGAGGGGTCTGAAGGGAAGGGGAGGATTCCCTCTGGTGCCAGGGACACAGGTGGCATGGGAAAGCTGTCCCACCTGGACACGGTGAGTGTGTAACACCCCCGGACGTGGTGAGTGTGTAACACACCTGGACAGGGTGTGTAACCCATCTGGACACAGTGAGTGTGTAACACCCCTGGACGTGGTGAGTGTGTAACACACCTGGACAGGGTGTGTAACCCATCTGGACACAGTATGTGTGTAACACCAGTGTGAACCTTGTCTCACGGCCTCATTCCAGTTGTGGACTTGGGGTGATGGTTTAGCTGCTGATTTCATCATCCAGTGCTGCCCTGAACACAGGGTCCTGGCTGGCTCGGTGTCTTAGCCCGTCCTGTTTGTGCTGCCAGCAGCACAGATGTGGCCAGCAGTGTGTCAGGGTCACACAACGTTTGCCAGCAGCCCCCCAGCAAGTGCCTGAGCTCTGCCTGTTGCTGCCCCAAAGAAGAGGGAGCGCTGGCTTGGCACGGGAGGAGGGCAGAGCCAGAGCACCAGCAGATCAAATACCCCTTTTCCCAAGTTCCCAGCCCCGTCCCAGTCCCGTGCTCCTGGTCTGGCTCTGCTGGAGCCCATCACCCTGCTGCTGGGCAAGTTGCTTGGAGCCCGAGGAGCAGCAAGGCCACGGGGGTTTGTGCCCCTGGGGGAGCACCCAGGCAAAGCTGTGCTGGCTCACGCACCAGCCAAGGAGAACCCCTCCACTGAGGTGGCACCAGGGCTTGGTTAGACATTAGTGAAGGGTACTGTGTTGTTTTTGGCACAGGTTTATCCAGAGTTTGGCTGCAGATCCTCTTTGTGGCAGTGTCTTTGGGAGTGCTGGGGGGAAGGAGATGGGCTGGGAGAGGCATCTGGCCGGGGGAGCACAGCTCTGTGTTGTTTTTTTCATAGGCTGTATATTTTCTCCTCTTAGATCTGGTTCTTTTCATCCTCACTGCCTCTTTGCCTTTACCTTTCGAAGACGTCTCTTGCTTCAAAATGCTGCTGGAGCAAATTGCCAGGTCCTGCCTTTGCTGCCACAGCCCCTCAAGCAGCTGGGGACTGATCCGGGTTTCCTTTTAAACCTGCCTCTGGCCGAGCTGTGGAGGGCTGGACTGTGCTGTCTAAAGAACATAGATGGTGAGGAGCAGAAGGGTGTCTGTGCTGTTGAACCCCTGGGAGGAGGGAAGGCTGGTGCAGCTTGTGCACGGGTCAGTTTGGAGTTGTTCTATCTGCTCTGCTTTCTCTCATGTGCAGAGGAACAGGCGTGTAGGTCTAACGCAGTAAATTGCTGTCTGTATTGTGGTGACATCGTGGAAATATTTCTCAGCAGCACCAAAAGAAGAAGAAGAAAAAAATATTTTATTTCTTGTTGAATATGGAATGGAAAAGATGTTGATTTAACTCTAAAAAAATGCAGTCGATTCAAGGGAAAAAAAAAAAAGAAAGATCCCCTTTACCATATCTAATTTCATTAGTAAACTGTAAATGGAAAATGATGAAGAGGTAAGATTTCAAAGGGCTGGTAACCCACACACTTTATGTAGCATTAATCATGTGCTCTTAATTTTTCTGCAGCAGAGCTCTGCAGCTCTGCCCTCCCTCCTGCTCCCGAGTTCCCTGGGCACGGATGGGTCCAGCTGGGACCCCCATGCCAGCCTGGCCACTGCCAGGGGTGTGCTGCCAGCAGTGCCAGCGGCTGTGCCCACCCCGTGGGCTGGGCTGCTCCTGACAGAGCTCTTCTGCTGGTGACTCGTGTTCTCTGCTCTGCCCTTTCAGAGGCTCTTTCTCTTGCAGGCTGTAAAGAGGGTCGAGAAAGGGATTGTCTGTGTTATGGTAATTAAACTCCCGGGAAACAGCCTCATTAGACTAATAAAGAGTAAATAAAGCAGCCGAGGACACACTTCTCTTTCTGCTAGTGGAGGGCAGCAGTTGCCTCCCTTTGCCCACCCGCCTGCTCCTTACTCTGCCCTGCCTTCCCCCCTGCCTGTCCCCCTGCCTGTCCCCCTGCCTGCACCTCTGCCTGTGCCCTGCACTCCTCCCTGGCCTCCACCTCCACCTGGCTTCTCCCACTATAACTTTCCCAGAGGTTTTCTGCTTGGGCCAAAGTTTCCCTCTCTTTGTGGGACAGAGCAATGGACATTTCTGGAGGTTTTCCGTTGCACGACGCTCATCTTCCTGAGCAGCAGCCCCAGGCTCCTTGCTGCCTTCCCAAGTGCAGCCGGGGTTGTTTCTCACAGAAGTGACATCTGCAGCACACTTCTTCTCCAGCAGTGACCCCAGCTGAGGCAGGGCACCGTGCTGAAAATGCACACGTAGCTCTCCTGCTTTTTCAGAAAGCAGATTATGGAGGGAGAATGAAATTAGCAGTAAAAGTATTAAAATATTGATAGCAATCATTCCATGTCCTGGCTTTACTAATTAATTATTAATTTTACCTTGAAGGTTAGTGTAAGATATGGACTTTACTTTATCATGCCTTCACTTAGCAAGATGTTTGACTATATATTTTTAAACATTATCAAGTCTCAAGCAAATAGCTCTCATTTTTTATGGCTAGCAGTTGAGATTTGCTTTGTGTGGCTTCATAAAGCAGGAGAACAGATTAGGCCAGGGAGGCCTTGAGGGAGTGATCCCTCTGCCAGGTGTTGCTGGTTCCTGCTGGTCTCTGATGGCTCCTGTCCTTTCCCTGCACTTGTTGCTTTCCCATGTCGAGGGCCCTGTGCAGCTCTGTACAAAGGAATGTCTTGGCACTTGGCTCAGCTTTGCAAGGTGGTCATAAAGGAGCTGGATTCACTAAAAACTCAGGGGTCCTGTCAGCTGGAGGTGCAGTGGTTGTGTGTCTGGAGCAGGGTTGCCCATCCATCCTTCCATCCTTCCACCCATCCTTCCACCCATCCTTCCACCCATCCTTCCACCCATCCTTCCACCCATCCATCCATCCATCCATCCATCCCAGGTCTGCACGAGGACTGGGCTGTATCCTTCTGAGGACATGTGAGCTGGGCATTGTCCTTAAATAAATGCATAAATAACACGATCTGATGGAAGCAGTAGTACATACATAATTCACAGATCATTTTTCAACTGGGCAAACTGTTGAATTTACCATGAACAGTGGTGTTGGGTTTGTTTTTTTTTATTTAATGCAACTGTAGTATTGATAAAAGTTTCAAGTATGGAAACATTTAAGTGTGTCTGTGGCTTTGCTCATGAGAAGTCATATTGATTTCAGAGAGCTATCCACACGAGGACCATCAGGTCTGTGTGTGCAGGAGTGGAGCTTTGCTTCTGTAAACTCCCCATTTCCTCCCTTGCATCAGAAAGGTTTAAAAGATCTGTTTGACTGTCTTGAGGGTAAATGCCTTTCATTTCTGAAATGGTAGAACCCACTTCTCACTTGTTTCTCTTAAAGTGGACCTGGTTTTAAATGTGGACAAGTGGAAAAAAGCTCCCCCGGCCTCCCTGGGGGGGTGAGGTTACAAACCTCCAGCTTTGGAAGTGATTATCTTTGGTTTGTCCTGGTTGGAGAAGGGATATTAGAAAGGAGCATTTTGCTGTAGCCTTGTGAACAACGGAATTCACCTGGTCTGGAACCTTTGAAGATGAACTTGAGGAGGTTACAGCTTTCTGCTGCACACTGCTCTCCACTCCGGGCATCTGCAGCATGAGGGTGACACACTCAGGAGCTGTGGTGTGTGAAGTGAGACACACTCAGGAGCTGTGGGTGTGTGAAGTGAGACACACTCAGGAGCTGTGGTGTGTGAAGTGAGACACACTCAGGAGCTGTGGGTGTGTGAAGTGGAGACACACTCAGGAGCTGTGGGTGTGTGAAGTGAGACACACTCAGGAGCTGTGGGTGTGTGAAGTGGTGACACACTCAGGAGCTGTGCAGACCTGGGGCTGTTCCCTGTCTGCCCTGTGGGATGGGAGAGGCCACTGGAGCAAACTCACCCCTAGCTTTGGGAGGCTTGCTCAGAGGAGCTGCAGTGCCCTTGCTTACTCAGGGGAGTTGCAGTGCCCTTGCTTACTCAGGGGAGTTGCAGTGCCCTTGCTTGCTCAGAGCTGCTGGTTTTGGCTCAGGGGGTGTCCAGGAGTGGCTCTGCACCCCCTGGGCAGGGCTCCCAGCACAGGGCTCCTGCAGCCCCCTCTCCCATGGCACAGGGGGATCACTTTCCACTCCCTGCTGTCACACGTGGCTTCTCTGAGCTCAGGGTTTGATGCTGACCCCTCATCACTCCCTGCTGTGGGTCACCAGGATTCCTGAGCATCTTGTCAGGGGGCAGGGAGGCCTCTTGCCTGGCTCCAGGCACGAGTAGATCCAGTGAGGTACATCTCAACAAAGGTAAATCAGGTAATAGCAGTTGTAAGGGGGGAGTGAGACTTTTGTTAGGGGTTTTGCAATGAGAACATTCCAGGTTAGTTTGCTGTAGGTTGAGATGCAGAGGCCAGAGTGGGAAGCAGCACTGTCTGAGCCACCCCTGCTGTGCTCTGCAGCACGGTTCCTCCCCTTCCAGCCATCCTCATCCTCACACCTCCCCAGGTGAGGAGCTGGAGCAGCTCCTTCCCCAGGACATGGTGGCTCCTCAGCTCCTGGACTGGATCCACAGCCGCTCTCTCCAGATCCACGTCCTTCCCTGAGCCTGGTACCGAGAGCCCGGTCTGCAGTGCAGGACAAGGGAGGGTTTGGGCTCAAGAAGAGAAGCTGCTCAGGATGTGATGCTGATGAGAAACATTTTGGGTTGGGGGTGGCAAGTTTCAGCCCAGAACCCTGCTTCTTGGCATCCTTAGGACAATACCTGTTGGCAGTCACTCGGGGAGGTCACGGCCATGTGGGCAGGGAAATAGAAAGTGACTGGTGGGTTTGCCTGGTGTGAGTGATGTGCTGAAGATGCCACTGTCCTTCATTAGCAGCACTTAGCGTGGAGGACGCGTTGGACACTCAGGACAAGGACAGTATTTTTAACAAGTAATTTAGAGCCTGTCTTCACTGTGTGAGCAGCTTGAGGGGGAACCTGAGAGTGGCAGTAACCCGACGCCTGTGCGTGTCTGGCTGGAGACACAGGCTGCTGTGCTGGGCACTGGCCCCCTGGTGCCAGTCATGCCATGGGGCTGAGCTGGCTCCTCCAAACGTGCCCGGCAGCTCGGGGTGGCTGTGGTGCTGGCAGCTCTTGCTCAGAGCATCCTGACTCGAGGGGAGTTCATGTGAGTGTAGATAGCTTGGGCTGGCAGTGAAGTGAGGACAGCCCCATGGAGAGCTGAGAAACTGGATGTAACTTGAAAATACCCAGAGAAAGTTGGGAGATGGCAGATATCAGCTCTCAGTTAAATCCTTTTCGTGCTTTTTTTTTTATGAATTCTTTCCACAGTAGCAGACTCGCAGCTGTTAACTAATCCCATAACAAGTGGCATTTAGCCACACATTTTCCAAATTAAATATGCTTGCATGTTGGACTAGTTTCATACCCTGTAATACAAATACTTTCCCTGCTGGGAAAAAAAAAAAAGCAAAGCAAAATCCTCTCATGCAGAGGAAGAGCAGAGAGGGGAGGATGGTGTGTGCACGCCCGTGTGTAGCTACTGCTGTCCCTGTCAGCAGCGGACCGGGCTCTGCGAGGAGCTCCCTGTTCGTTGGGAGCTCTGATGGGTTATCAAGGACTGCTCATGCTTAAATTATTAGTTAAGGCTGTGACATTAAAGAATTGTTATTTGGTCATGGTCTCATGGCTGTGTTTTGCTGGGAGGTGTTTGAAAATTCTCGTCTGTGCTGTCACATAATCTGTACTTGCCCTTTTGTTTCTTTTTTTTTATTATTGTTATTCTTTTTTTTTTTTTCTTTCCCCTGGTCATTTGAATAACGTTTTCTGATGCTGGATTTCCTCTGGGTTCAGCCTGGCAGCGTTTGGAGATGAGCTGTGTGTCGTGTGAGAACTTGCACCGGATCTTTCCGTGGGTGTTGGAGAGCAACCCCCCCCCCACCCCCCCCAGTTTTCAGAATCCCATTAAAAATTTGTCAGGATCCCCACAAGAGCCAAATGCATTGTTTCCATGGAAACAATTAATGGGGAGAGCAATTTATAAGACTGATGTAAAAAAATGAGCACTTCATCAGCCCCCCTGCTGCTCTGCTACCCGGTCTGAAGGAGCAGCCCGTGCTGGGGGGCTCCCTTGGAGCAGGGGGGCACTCGGATGACAGGAAGGAGCCTGCGAGTCCTGTCCGTGGCACGGAGAGCGATGCCTATTGTGCTGCTCAGGCATGATTAGCTCGTGGAAAACACTAGTAAATTCGCATTTCATGACGTCTTTTGAAATGCTTTCCCTTCAGAGAGCATGTTTTCTCTCCCCTAATCCCACCCTCTTCCGCAGTGCCCACGCCGCGGCTCGTGGCACGGGGGGTGCCACCTCCAAAGGCCTGGCAGGGTCCTGCTGAGCCCCTGCTTTGGCTGATCGTGGGTGTCCTGCTCTTACCCCTCCTCCGGGGAGGCTTTGTGTTGATCTTCTCAGGAGAGCTGAGCTAAACCAGTTTGCTGTTGGAAATGGGCACCTGCAGCGAGTCCTGGGCAGGCTCTGAACTGGACTTCACTTGGAACTTCCTAAAGAGCTCATTTTGGGGGGGAAAAAACCCCATCGAAATTCCATCTTGCTGCAGGAGATCCTGAGATACGTGGCAGGGAGTTTAGAGCCTGCCAGAAAACATCACCTGGCAAATGAAAATCCTTCTGAGATCTGCTTCTGTATTTAAGGCTCTTGGCCGCAGAGCCGGTGGGATGGCCAGGGGTGGGCTGGGGCAGCTGGGGACCTTGCAGGACAGGAGAGCCTGGGGCTCCAGCAGCGCTCCCTGCAGCGGCCAGCACCGGCGCACCGATGGCTAAGAAAGAGCGTAGGGCAGGGGTTGGTTTGCTCCTGTTTCCCCCTCTTTCTGGGGTGTTTCCCGGCTGGGCTGGGGTGTTTTTCCTGCAGAGGGCACTCGCCATCCACGCTCCGCCGCCGCCCGCCCGCATCCCTGCAGCATCCCCCACAAAACACCAGACGTGGGCATAGAAAAAATTTAAATTATGAAAGCAAATTATTCCCTTGTAGTGCATGAGGCCAGCTGAAAGAGCAGCTGAGATTTAAGGAGAGGGAAAGGGAAAAAAACCCAACCCAGCAGTGGTGGGGAGATGGAGGGCCAGGCTGGAGAGGTGGAGGGAAGCGGGGCGCGGGGTCCGGCGTGCTGCGGGAACGGTGGGAATGAGAAAAGGAGTGAGAAAAGGAAAGGCTCCGTGGCTGGTTTAAAATTTCATAGCACTGGGGATGAGAAAGGCAAATGCCTTAATTAAAACACCATCCACAAAAAAAAAGGGAAAAGGCTACGAGAGAGTGGGGCAAATACACCAAATTATGGTCTGTCTGTAGCCACCGAAGTATTAACTCCAGTGTTTGAAAAGCAATATTTATTTCAGCTGTATTTCTTTCATGCTTATATATGAGAAAGGAATAGACTTACAAAGAGCTCAGCCCAGAGAAATATCGAGATCTCTCCGTGTGAGGCTCTAAAGTACATGTCTGTGATAAATAAATACTCAGCAGCCAAGTGATAAAACAGTTTGGGTATTAAGTATTCTGGAGTTTGTGGGGAAAAAAAAAATATCTCGTATTACTAACAAGCTCCCATTGAAAATACATTATAGAAATTGTTTATAGTTATTTTAAAACAGCGCAGAAAATGGTCGTGCACTTCCCCGTGCCCATAACTCATCAAAGGTGGAAAAAAACCCTTGCAGATGTGTTTCAGTTTTAATAGAACTTGCATTTTATTACTTGATTTTATTTCACCAAAGGAGCGTGTAAACAAAAATACCTATTTGCTGTAAAGCCAGCTCGAAATTTGAGCTCTGCATATTACAGAAATCTGTAATCCAAATGATTTTTACATTGCTAATGAGAACTGTGAATTTATTTTTAAAGTTTCTTTCGCCTACCTGTTTAATTCTTTCTTTGTAATTTGTTTTTTTCTCTGCAAGCGTTTCCTAGATCTATTTCAGAACGCCATCGTGTCGGCCGAGGGTGGGAATTCTTTCATTTTACAGAGTCTGATTCCCATTTGCTCCCAAGTCCCTGGAGCAGCAGCAGGTTCCCTGCCTCGACACCCATCCCCGGGAGCCGCAGGACGCCGGCAGGGTGGGTGCTGGGGCAGCCCCTCTGCTCCAGCTGCGCCGGGGCCGAGGCAGGTGAAGCAGGAGGCAGAAGAAAATGGCAGAGCAATTACGGAGAGAGGGGCTCATGGAGGAGGGTTGTCAGGTTTCCCCAGGAAGCTGGGGCGGACGGGAAAGCGATACCATCTCCCCCGCCGCAATAATCCCGCTCGTTTCACAAACACAAATTAGGAACACTTCAAAATCCGTCACAGAAATCAGGTTTCAGAACTGCACAGCTCCTTTTGAAGGGGCTCGGCTCGTCAAAAAGGCTCTTGTAATTTTATTTTAGTGGGTTTTAACTCCGGATTTGAGGAGATAAAACAACCTGTTCAGAATTATAATGATGTTATTTGGGCTCCGACGTTTAAATTAACGCGACTGTCTCAGGTATTAACATCCTGTGTTTGGGTTCCTAACAGCCTTAAAAAATTGGTTCAAGTTAAAAACAGGCACAGAATATTTCAGCCTCGTTGTAGCTGTTTCTTAACAAATTAAAATGGTTTTAACTAATTTTAATTTCGGTGGCGATCTGACAATGAAATCAAAGCTCGCCGGATTTATCTCGGCTTGTATTGTCATGTTTTAAAATGGTTGTGAATTAAAAGCAGCCTGGCTGGTTGATGCAATTTCATGTTATTCCCTCCTTCGGTGCTGGAAAGAATGCAGGTGAGCAGGGAAGTAAACCAGACCGTTGCCAGGAGCACTCATCAGTGTGGAGCAGTTTTTGTGTGGAAGCCATGGGAATGTTCATTGTCTTTGTGCGGGATTCCCCGAAGCACGGGACAAACGGTGTCGTGGGGCTGTTCTGGATACATCTGCTGCAGAACCCTCTTCTCTCACAAATCGATTCCCCACCTCCCCAAAAGGTTTATCCCAATGGACGTGTTTGCACGCCCGTGTGTCTCACACGAGCCTGGTTCCAGGTGGAACCGCCTCTTGGCTCTGACCCGACCCTTCCCATTATCTCCCTTCCATTTTGCATTCCCCCTTGCTGGAGACGTTCCCATTCATGAAACCGTTCCCCGCTCGCTTGCGGTGGGGAGGCAGGTGCTGGTGTGTCTGAGGTCCCCAGCAGAAGCTCCTTCCCTGTCCCCCGCTGCATACTATGGCAAGCCCTCTGTGTTTTCCACACTTTCCCGTGCCATTTATTAAACATCAGACTCTTCCAGCGTGCTCACATCCCAGGTATTCAGGCAGTCTTGCCCGGCAGGGCTTCCCGCTGCGGGAACGCGGGGTTCTGGGACGAATGCTGGCTGTTGTTTTTGATGAGGATATCAGCAGATCTGTTCCAGCTCGGCTTGGCTTTCTCTCTCGTGTCAGGAGTCCCCTGCCGTGGGAGGCGCTGGAGGGGCTGCCAGTGGGCATGGTGAAGGCTCCTTGGGCAGGAGGCTTTGCCAGCGCCGGCCCTGCCGTGAGGAGGAAGCGTCCTGGCCAGTTTCAAACAGGGCAGAGTGCCTGGTAATTCCGTTTCCCTCCTCGCTCCATCCTATTTCAGCAGGGTTTGCCTAGATTGGTTTTGGTTGGTTGGTTTGGTTTTTTAAATTAACAACAAAAAAACCCCAAACAACCACAAGCCCTTTTGCAGTTAATTTTTTTTTTTTTTTTTATTCTCAGTTTGCATTTCAAATATTTTGGAATGTTGGTTTCTTAATTTCTTCTTTTCTCTCTCCTGCTTTAACTCGCTTTTCCCTGTTACCCTGCTCGCTGGATGGGCTGCATTTGCTTCCCGAGCCGAAGCCATCGCCTCCCAGAGCATCAGGAGGATCGGATTAGATGTACTTCTCTCAGACCTGAGGCATTACTATTTCTTCCCCCTACTCAGCATCCAATTGTCTGGCTCTATCTGGGTCCTAAATCCATCCTGGATTGGTTTCATAGCTGGCAGATTTGTGTGTTCCATCTTGTTTTGGGACCTGGCTTTCATATGAATATCTCAAATCATTTTCTATTTTTCCAAGTAGAAGTTTTATTACATGCAGACAATCTGTATCTGACCGGCGAAAATGAGAAGATAAAGGGTTGATTGAAAACATGTCAAATGCTGGTTTTTGCCAGGGAGCAGCAACCCCGGGTCTGGCCGTGGAGGGAGCGGTGACAAACCCTCTCGTTTGGAATGGATGGTGGCTCCTTGCCCTCCGGCAGAGAAATGGTTAAATTATGCACTCGTTGGAGTATGAAGGCAGTTCTTCTTTGCTGACAGATAGTTTGACCAGTGTCAGGTTATCCCGATGCGTTCAGCATACCTTCATTGCATCATAAATAAAACAGACAAATTACTTTTTTTTCTCCTAGGGTGGAATAAGCAGGAGGAAGGGGAGGGATGGGGATGGGGGTAGATGGGGGTGCGGAAGGGGGTGTGTGTGAAGAATTAGAAGGAAAAGAAAAAAGAGAGAGATCTTTGCAGACACTCTATGAATCTCTGCTTGGCAGCTGAGAACAATGAGAAAAGCAAGCAATTACCTCCGATCCTTCCCCTTACCCAGACATGGGAAATATATTCCTGCCTGAGCCTTTTTTCTCCTCTCTCTCTGCCTCCCTTGCCCTCCCTCTCTCCCTCTTTCCCCCTCTCCCTCTCTCTTTCCCCCCTGTATATCTAATTTAATTCTTCCAGGGAGGCAAGGCAGATGTAACAAAGAAAGGAGGGCCGCATCCTACCGCAGGACCAAGCCTCCCTCCACAGCCAGTGGCCTTCCCCAGCCCCTGCCCTGGCAGCCTCCGTGAGCAGGAAGGTGTTTCCCAGCTGCAGCCCACGGATTCCTCCCAAGCACAGTGCTGTGAACAGTGCCCGGGCGTGGGAAGCTGCCGTGTTCGCCTTCAGAAATCATCCCACAGGGTCAGGCATTCAGAGCAGAGCCCTTTTCTCCACGGGTCCCCCAACTCCTGTCTTCCGCCGACGCTTTACTGGTGCCTTCTGGATTCTCCTGCAGTTCCTAGAGGATGTAAATTCTCCTTCTTCAATCCTTGACTCTTTGTTTCTTTTTCCAAAGCATCATGTGCAAATATTTCCTTAGGTTGCGGGGTCTGTGCAGGGGTGTCCCTGGGTGGTTCCCCTCTGGCTGTCACCGCGTGGCCACGGGCTCACCCGCGGGAGAAGGGGCACCCCCGTGCCCTGGCACTCAGCACCAGGGTCCCTGCATGTCATGGTGATAAACACACAGGGCCTGCGTCCCCTTGCTGTGCCTCGAGACTTCCCGTGGTGAGAACAGTAGTTTGCATAAAGATATTTTGGCCTTTTAATTGCTGATAAACCTTAGCAAGCAGATGCATTTGTATTTCTGGGCAATAAACAATGCGGGCGTGCTCCCTGCCGGGGGGATCATCACTTGTCTCGGTCGGCCCCGGTGTGAACACCTGCCTGTGCCCTGGCAGTGCTGGAACTGTCTGAGAGCAGCATCCAGCAGCAACCCTGCTGTGGCTGGTGAGCTCAGGTGGTGCCACGGGTCTCGGGGTGCCCCCCGGGCCCTGCCCAGGCAGCACACCACACCTGCTCCACGGGGTGTCTTTGGGTGACGCTGCCACGCGGCCCCCCCGAGCCATCACCAGTGTTTGTGGGCATCCCACTGCAGCCCCCCTCTTCCCAGCCTGCCATTTGGCTCCGGGCTTCCAGGGGAACACTGAGCTTTGGTCTGTCCTGCTGGCCCCGACACCTGCGTGTCGTGATTCCGGAGCTGACAAATCATCTCTTTCCATCTCCTTTGCTTTTCCAAGCAAACCGAAGCCACCATTAAGACTCTTAATAATTTAAGATCAAAACGCTGTTGCTGAGGAATATTCTGTGGCTGTATTTCTGCGGTCAGGGGACAGACAGCAACGTTACAGGAAATTTAAAGGAGGCTCTTGGTGTTAAATCTTCACCTCTTCCCGCAGATAGCGCGGTTCCGTAAATCTGGAGAGACCTTTGTTTAACCCGCCCCCCGCCAGCGCCGCCAGGTTTTATAGGCGCCTGTCTCGCTGCCTCTCACAGGCTGTGTTTTACATAATACCCTTCAGCATCACTGATATTAACCTTGATGGCATTATTATTGCTATTTACAGTTCATATGCTGGTAATGGTAAACCTGAATGGGATTAATAAAATAAATTAAGTGATGGAAATATTAATGCTATTAACAATCAGTAACAATAGTTGACAGCACAAGAAAAGGAATAACCTGCCATTAACCGAGCGGGGTAGGGGCTCTCTAGCATATGCATAAAGGTATCTGACACTTCGTTTTGATAAACCTGAGATTCATTTGCTTTCAAGCAGCAGCTTCTCCAGGCCCTCGTGCTCCTCTGTTTCAGAAGCTCTGGGCACGTTTCCCACGTCACCTTTCTGGTCGGCTGCAGGACGGGCCCTGGGCAGGACAGACCCCCCTGGGCTCAGTGCTGCTGAACTTCAACTGGATTTGGTCCACGGGCATCCTGGGCTTCAGGAAGCTGCTGCAACACGTTCCCTGTGCCCTGCAGCAAAATGGCACCTCGCACCTGGGCGTGGATGTCGAGCCAGAGGCCGGCTGGTGACGCACAGTGTTTCTGTCTCAGCAGCACATTGCATTTTGACAGGGAGATGCTCCAGCCGGCGGGTTAACGGGCTCCGGTGCAGAGGCAGTAGCTGTGGAGCAGCATTTGGGTTGTTGAGACAGATCCTGTGTGGGTGGCTGCTGGGGACAGCTCCTCTCCATCCCTGCCACCACAGTGTTGGACTGGGAGAAGGTGGCTCTGTGACAGGGGGGATTTTTTTAGGTGGAGTTGCCATGCTTTTACCAAACCCCTTGAGGACTGAAATAGGAGCCCCTGCTCCTTTTCATTCCTCATGGGTGGTTTTTCCAGGGTTTTCAAATGCAGCCATGTTTCAGCTGCTTTCTGGACTAATGTAGGTTGCTGCTCATGGGTCAGCTGCTGGGGCTGCTGTGGGGCTTGTTTAAGTACACTGGAAAATTCTCTGACAAAGAAGGTGGGCAAAGGCTGGTAAGAAAAAAGGCTGGAAAAAGCCTCAGTAATTTCCACTCCCCTCCTACAAATGCATCTTGCCATCTTGCCAGTCCTTTACAGCTGGCTAAAAGCTAGGATTTCTCGCAGGAAGAAAGAAAGTGAGACCATAAATAAGCCAGTGCAGGACACCTGGAAAGAATAAAGTGCCCTTCTCAGCCTTACTGGGAAAGAGGAATCAGCGTCTGCCTGGCTGGTGCACGGAGGCCGTGTGGGAAAAGGAGCCAGGGCTCAGGGCTGGTCTGGCCAGGAGATGCTCCCAGTTTTCTTTCTCAGCAATTTGCTGAAACACAGCTATTTAATACCACTGATAAGTTTTTGTTCAAGTCCAGAAGGAAGAGCACCTGCCATGACTCCAACAGCACAGTCTTCATCCACGGCAGAAGCCGAGACCCAATTTCACACCCTCAGCCACCTCGTGAGGAGTGTGGGCACTGTGGGGATCCCTGCCCAGCCGTGGTGCTGCACGGCCATGTGACAGGCTGGCTGGGGCACAGACCACCCTGCTCCTCCCTTCCACCCTGGGGGTTAGCTTGGGACACAGATCTCCTCTGGAGTTTTGGCCCTGGTGAGACAAAAACCTCCTCTGGTAACTCGTGTTCTCTTTGCCTTTGCTGGGGAGAAAAAGGCCGGACCGCCTGAAATAGCCCTTAGACAGCTGCCCTCAGAGGGAATTGGCTTCCCCAGCATTCTTGCACCCCAGTTTCAGGAGTGGTGAAGAGTCAGCGTGTGGCTCTCGCTGAGAGTCAGGACGTTGACGTGGGGCCATGAACCGTGGCCACAAAAGCCCATTGTTTCAGGAGCAGACCTTATCTCTGAGGCACTCTGTGCCCCTCTCAGAACCTGATACCCTGTCCTGAGTGCATCAGACCTGCCCATTCATTACCCAGGCAGGGAGCAGATAAACAAGTACACACATTTTTCCTCAGACTCTGGAAAAACTCCCTGCAAGCCCCAACCAGACATCTGGAGGGTGCCCATGGCAGCAATGCCCTGCACCCCGTGACAGGAGGCAGCAGCAGCTCCCCTCTGCCCACTCCTGCTGCTTCTCTCCAGGCTCTGGTACTGCTGCCCCAGCTCATCTCCCTCCTTGCCACTCGCTGTTGATGACCAAGGTGTTTGCAGCTCGTTCCCTTTCTCCTGCTGCTACCCAATTCCCACTCGGGTGCCAGCGCCCGTGTTCAGTGCCCTGATGGGATGGCAGGATCCCAGGTGCTGGCACACCGCACAGCCTGGCAGAGGCTGCTCGTGCTCATCCAGAGAGAAGCCACCACAGGCAGGGAAGAAACCCAGCAACAGTGGAAGTGAGCAGCAATCATGTTTTGGGACTCCTGTGCCTGGGCACAGCTGGTGTATGTTAATACCAGTTTAACACCAAAATGTTAACATGGGAACACTGGAGAGAGGCAATTCCTTCGTGACAGAGTAGTCTTGAGATGTTAAGAAAATGTCACTTCTTTAATTGATACTGGCCCAGTATCAATTAGCCATTATCCCCATCCATTAGCCATTGCTTATCTCCCAGCAGCATCCGACCCAGCAGTGGGGTTTCTCTGGGGAGGAGCAGCTTTCAGCTCATTCTTGGTGAAGTTAAAATGGCTGCAGTGTGCTGTAAGATGGAGCCTCCTTCTGGAGAGCTAGACATGGAATTAGCAAACGTAAATGGCATTCAGAACGGCGGCCCCTGGTTTATCTCATTGCACTTTGCCTTCCTCCCCGGCCTCCTCTCCTCACGAGCTGTCCCAGCCCCTTCCCAGAGCGTAGCAAATAGTCATTACAGTGGAGATTTTTTTTCATCCACTGGTTTAACTTGCATATTTCTGCTTCCCTGGCAGCCAGGCTGGAAGGCTGCTAGTTAAAGTTACAGCACGCCGCGGGCTTTGCTGCACGCTCCTGCTCCAACGACTGAGAAGATCGCTTGGGAGAATTCAGGCCAGGGAAGGGCCTGGCATCAGAGGTGTAAAGTTGAGCATAATTCATTGTTAATTTTTTTAATGTAAAAAAAAAATAATTAAAAAATACAATTTACTGTTTGCAACTTTCCCTCACGGTCCCGAGCACCATCCATTCCCATTTGTTTCAGTGCTCACCATCTACGAGCAATTCAGGGTCTGAAAGGTTTGGATCCAAAAGGGGCTTGTGAGAATAATGCCAGACAGGTGGGGGAGGGGGTTTAATGTGGTTGCTGAGCCCTGCTCGAGGTGCATGTTTTCTGAGCATGGCTTTTTGTTGGTTTTTTTCCTTTCACACTGACTCGAGGCCAGCCCTTTGGCAAGTCACTTAACCCCCGAATCAGTTTTTCCATCTGAAACTAATCACGCCGCAGTGATAAGGATTCTGTAAGTGCTAATTATTCTTCTTATTCCTTGTAATTCTGCTCCAGTTTGGGCTGTCATGAGGTGTCATTGTTTTTATTAGAGAGTAATACTGGAAACAACCATTTCTAACCCTCGGTAAATCTGCAGGAACGTTTGCCTTCAAAGTTTCATGGAGCTTTTTATGATTTCCATCCATATTGTGGTTAACATTCCCAATTAAGCGATCATACGTGCTGCATATATTGTGTAATTTTACTAGACACAGAAAGAGCAATTTAGAAATTACAAGACAAGGACACACGCACACAAAAATTTAATTAAAAATGTGAAAGCCGTAAGAGGCAGAGAGAACAACAAATTCCAGGAAATTAATAGTCTAGATTAAAAATTATTCAGTTCCTTCACCCTAATGGGGTCCCATTTTAATATTCAGCATTCCATGTCAATATTGGATGTTCGCATCCCGAAATGCGAATCTCCATGCTTTTGTGACACTGACTCACAGTCTTAACGTCCTTTTAATGTACTTTTTGTTGTGTAAATCTGTGTAAGTGCCATCAGTCATCAAACCTGACATCTGATGTAGACCCAGCCTGCATGTATTAGGGCTGTCTGTGTGTGTGCAGTGGAACCTCCTTACCACAGATTCCACTGAAGGCACCAGCCTGCAGAAGGAATACCTTTTCCTTAGGCTGAAACGACAGACCCGCATCCAAGGGGCACCCAGGGGAGGACAGGGGCACTGCCAGGGATGAGTTTCCAAGCGCTCCGAGGGTGCCAGCAGCCCGGGGATGGTGCCCTGGCAGGGCAAACCAAACCAGGGCCAGCCTTGGCCAGTGTGCCAGCTGGGGTCCCTGCCACACCCAGAGCTTCCCATGGCAGAAAATGCCAGGGAATGTGCATGAGAAGATTCCCAGCATCCTTAATTCCTCCCACCCCAAGCTCCTGTGGCCGCTGCTCCCTCTGTCAGCTCTAGAATGCTGCCAGCTTTAAAACTGGCCTTATCTGGGGGCACAGGTAACAACAGGACAGGCATCGGGCAGGGGGGCTGGCTGAGCCAGCTGTGGGCAGCTGTTCTCACCTTACCCAGGGGTCCTGGTGCCACCATCAGGGTAGAGATCCTCTACCTCTGGTGCCCTGGTGCTCAGGGTAGAGGCTGCTTCCAGCCACTCAGCTGAGAGGATGGGGCTGGGACCCCCTTCCCTAAACCTCTCTCAGCCGTTTGCTCCTCCCGGCCGTGGGCAGAGGGGAGGGAGGGACAGGGACTGGCAGCAGGGTGGTCTTGTGGCGTGACAGGTTCCTCTTGCAGTTTTTTATTGTACAGATGAGAAAGGTGATGTCTGTGCTCACCGTGGGGACAAGCACCAGGGAAAAGCTTTTATGGAGTTCTTTTCTCAGTAAATCCTCCAGAATCTTTCTGTGTATGGAGCAGAGGTGGGAGGCACGATGTGCAGGGAGAGAGGGGGCAGTGCACACAGCCTGGTCACCCTCTGGTCCTGCTGGAGCACCAGGGCATCCTGCAGGTTGCTGGATTGGGCTCCCATGGTGCTTGCAGGATGGATGGACCTGCTGGGTCCATCACCGTGGGCACCACCACATCAGCAGGCTTCTCCAGGTCTGGGGGTCCAGCACCCCACAAATCCTGCATTTCCCAGCACAAGAAAACCCTCCTTAGACACGTGGGTGTGAGCTGGACGGGGCAGGCGTGGGCACAGAGCCCCTCGGTGCTCTGCAGTGGCTTGGTTTGAGCAGTGCCCAGTCTGCACCAGCATCCTTCCCACCAGCAGCCCGTGTCCCCTCTGGCACACGAAGGACATCTGTATTCCAGCAGGAATTCAGAGTTATTTACCTGCCTGCCATCCCGGAGCTCTGGGTGTGCTGTAATGGTCTGTGCTCTGTGCTTGGCACCCCTCGCTGGAGTTTGGGCCAAATGTGCCCCTGAGTAGATTCATTGCTGTCATTTGGATTTGTAGTGGCAGAATTTGCCCATTATTGTGTTATTTTAATTCCCTCAAGAATCTAATGAAAATTAAGTGAGAAAATAAGGCTTTCTGTGTTCTATTTTCAGAATGATGGATTGATAGAAGGACGGGCGACTTATACTTGTAGGCTGAAGATTTTATGCATATATACATAACAGATATGGAGACAGAATTTTTCCCTTATGGCAATGGAATGGTTTTGATAGTCTTCATTAAAATAGATTTGAAAATACCATTTGTTTTATGTTTAAACCTTAAATTAAATTTTTCAATAATAAAGTATGCTTATTATAACCCAATTCTATCAATCACTGAAATGAACAGCACATTGGTGGGTTCAAGCAAGTAAATAAATGTGTTATTTTATTGCATGTCAGGAAGGTTTACTGGGCAGAATTCTTCCCTCTGAACCGGTGGGTTAGAGGTTTCAGCATCTTACCAAGGGTTTGTACTGCTGCAGAGAGCTGCTTCAGCCTCTCAGTGCCCAGGTGGATGGTGGTGGTTCAGACAAGGTGCTCTCAGAGCTCAGCATTCCCTGGTCCCTTTGGAAGTACCACTGCTCAGAGCCTCTGTGACAGGTGGTTGCTGGAGCTGTGATGCTCAGAGCTGTGGGTCATGTGAGGTATCCTGCAAGGAGAGGTGTGTTCTGAGCTGCTGTGTGTCAGTGTGATATTTCTGACTGTTCCATGTGCCTGGAGACACCTTGAATAAGAACATCCTTTTCAGTGACTTTCTGAGAGGCTCCATTCTCTGCTGGCGGTGGGCCTGGCTGTGGAGAGCATCCTGCTCTGGCCAGTTCAGGGTTTAGCACTGTAAAGACTTGGCAATTTTCTTCCTTCCCACAATCAAATGATTGCCCACAGAAGGTCTGGGACCCTGCTGTAGGGCAGGGATCCTTCCAACAGAACAGGATGAAGCTTGAATGTTTCTGAGATGAATGTAAAAGCTTTTAGAGATGTTTGAGTTGTGCTGCAGGCCCCGTGTCCTGCTCTTGGCTCCCAAGGGTCAGAGCAGCTCTAGGAAGAGGAGCAGCTGGTTCTGCTCTTGTCTGTCCATGGTCATCTGTCTGTACCCAGCACATGTCCCGATGCCTTCGTGTGTGGGAGCACAGAGGGTGCCTGGAGATGGCTGCTGCTGCTGGGTGCAGGTGTGGGATGGGACATGGACACGTCCCCCTGTGGCATCCTGCACTGAGGCCCTTGCTCCGTGCACATGGAATTTTGCCATCCTTGCCCAGCCCAGGGCAGACAGACCCTGGTGCAGATGGTGCAGGTCCCGGGGCACAGCTCTGCTGAACTGGCAGCTGAAAGCCTCTGCTCTTGTATTCCTCAGTGCCCTGGCTCTGTGAAAGGAGACCCAAATAAATCACAGTACAGTAGCCTAGAGAAGAGGTCACAAATCTTCCTGAAGAAGCCAAGAGCCACGTCTGGCCACTGCTGAAACATCAACTTCCACATGCATCCCGTTATAAAAAATGAGTTCCATGTTGGGAAACTTATC
>JAABNV010008148.1:0-29329 GCA_033439845.1 Ispidina picta | reverse complement strand
TCTTGCTCAGGTGGGGAGAGGATCCTCCACCCTCTCCTGGGGAAGCAGAAGTCTCGAGTCACTGCAGCCAAGCAGAGTTTGTGGCAGTTGAGTCCAAGTCCCATGGTCTGGGAAGGCTGGGAGGCTCCAGCCCCTGGTCTCACCAACACCCAGGAGCCTGTCCCGTCTGCCAGCCACGCAGCCTGGCACAGGCAGGGAGTTAAGGACATGCTTTCCCCAGAAAGAAAGCAAAAGAAGGAAATGTTTCCCTAGATGTCAGGTGAAATGTCTGAGCAAAGGCGTTTGGAGATGGAACACAAGAAGCAGGGCTAGGGTCAGGGGTCTTTTGTTGCCCAGAGTGTGCAAAAGCTGCAGCAGAGCCCGCGGAAGGGCTGTCTGTGCTGAGCAGAAGGGCTTATCAGCTGAACAAGACGTAAGGTAAGGTCTGATCCGGGCTGGCAGCTCCTGGCCCGCTCCCCACTTCTGTGTCCCATGGGGAGGAAAAAACCGAGCAGAACAAACTTCAAACCAAAAAAAAGACAAAATCCCATCTGGCTGAAACCCTTCCGCTGCCGAGGACGGCAGTTCCCCAGGCGTGGCATCTTGGGGCTGCTAATGTGCCACTCTTTAGATTACTGCTAATTGTGTTCTGCTGGCTTATAACGTCAGTTCATGTTTATCTGTGAACCAGCCCGGGTAGAACATAACGCAAACATGACAAAGTGTGATGGAATGCCAAAAGCTAAGGAGAAACATATGACTGCTGGGCTGAGTACCTGCTTTAGCCCAGTATCTAATAAGAAAAAAGCTGGGATGTGGAAACGGGGTGAACAGTAAGAAGAGAAAAAAAAAATAAATTTGGCACGTCTTTTGTTGAAATCCAATCCTCCCCCTCCCCAGTATGCCCAGAAACCATCTGCAAACTTTTCAATCATTTTTTTAGGATACAGTGAATTTTATCATAATTTTGTCAACCAAAACCATATGTGCTTTTTCTATTGACAACACAGAGTAACAAAATCATATTTGTTCAGACCACAAGGCAGGTAATAAATAACTGTGGACACACTGCTACAGCTTCATGTTTGCCCTTTTTTTTTTTTAAAAAAAAAGGTATTGAATATTACCAAAAAATTTAATTTGGGAGGTAAAGTAAACTTCTGAAGAGAAAACCATCTGAGAGAAAGCTTGTGGCTCAATAACTTTCCCCTTCCTGTCAGAGCAGCTCCAGCTCGGTGTCCCGAGGCCATAATAAAATGAGATCTGGCAGCGCCGCCCTCGGCCCTGCGTGGATGGCTGTGAGACTGGCACGGGCACTCTGCTGCTGGTGCTCACCCCTGCCTCCCCTGGGTGAGGAGATTACTTGGGAATTGAAGTCACTTGGGACATGCTTCCTCCTGATCCACCCGCCATGAGATGCCTTGCTGGTCGGACACGGGCTCATCTCGGGTGTGACCAGAGTGCTGCACAAATCCTCGTCAGCAGAGTCCTGTGCCCAGCAACACTTGCTCATTCTTTGGGACTGAAAATGCTCGACTTTGGAACATAAGTAGCTGCCCAAAGCACTTCAGAGAAGTTGTCCCTTTTGGGCTTTTTTTCCTTAAGTAGACACAAAACTCTTGCCTGTGTGTGTCTGGATGCAGACAGCAGTGGGATCAGCTCTGATCCCCACAGCTCAGAGGGGGGATGGCAGTGTTGTTAGTGATGGTTGTTAACACTGGGAGAAGTTACCCAGGAGCCTGCTGAACCCTCTGAGGCTGCTGTAACTGGGACAGGCAACTTTCCTGCTCTGTGCTCTGACAAGCTTGAGGATGGAAATTATCCTAGTGCAGTTCCACCAGAGTTTGTGTCGAGCCACTTAAAGTCTGGATGCACATGCAGACAAACAGATGGTTCTGGTAGCATTCTATGTATTACATGAATAACCATGCCACTGTCATTGTGTTAGTGACAAACAGCCTTGGCTTTTCACAGCAGTGCCTCATCAAGGTGCCAGATCTCCCCTTCGTGGTCACTCACGGGGGGCACAGAGAAGCTTGTGCTTCCCTGGCACCAGCTCTGTCCCCAGCACCAACTCTGCCACATCCTTCTGGGGACTTTTACACTGTAATGATGAGATAAACAGAAAGGCTTAAGCCTTGCTCTGGAGAACTATTAAAACTAAGCTTATTTATTATAATAATAGCCCAAGAGTTCAGATGAGACGTGGCCTTGTGTCACGTGCTGCCTGATCAAGCAGGAAGGTCTGCCAGGAAACCTTCCTGGTCTAAATGGCAGGAAAAGGAGGCAAGTCCTATAATTTTTCAGCAATGATAATGATTAAATAATTAATAGACTTTGCAGGTCTTTCAAGCCTTCTTGCTAAGTTCTCAATGATCTGAACAAATAATCAATTAAAGCCTTCTGAGACCGGTGAGCATTATTACCTCTGGGTTACGGATTAGGTGACTGAGGTACAAAGGGATTAAATTCTGAGCCCTGTGCCAGCCGCCCGGGTCAGGACCCTCCTGGCCCAGCTGCAGTGCATTCCACACACAGCCAGGCACCAGAGCAGCTTCTGAGCATGTTCTAGGGACACACATTGGAGAGGGCTGGAGGGAAACCGACCTGTTTGGAGTCTGCTCTTCTAGCCATTGGTTAACTCCTTTACTTCTTTCGTCCTGGTTTCTCAGGCTGGTTGTAGCCAATCCCAAAGCTGAAGTCATATTTACCAAAGCTGGAGATGACAGATGGTGGTTGGGAACCTTTGGAAATCAACCTCTCCTTGGGAACACCCGGGAGCCCCCTTCAGCAGTGACCTCTTCAGCTGTGCCTGGTGCCCTGGGCTGGTCAGAGCTGGGCCTTCCTATCCCATAGCATTGGGCCAGGGTCAGCTGTTGGTGGTGGCAGGAGGTGGTGGTGAGCAGGTGTGAGAGGTGAGGAGTCCACCAGCGGGTGCCTCTGGCTGCAGGGTGGCCGAGATGGTCGAGTGTTGGGTGGTGAAGCAGTGAACGTGTGTTCTGAGGCAGGGAGAGGCAGGATCCCTGCAGAGCTCAGGTCTTCTCCTGCTGTAGCAGTGACAAGCAGATGCTGTGTGTCACCAGGGCCTGGGACTCTGCAGCAGCTGCTCCTGGGGCAGCCAGTGCCACCACCCGGTGACCAGCGAGCCCGGCCGGGTCCTCTGCTCCACAGGAGACCTTCTGGTGATGAGGCACCTCCTGCTCGGAGCTGTGTGCATCCGATTAGAGGCACCTCTCACCCTCTGAGCTCTGACAAAGTACCTTTGGGCGCAGCGTTTAACCTCGGGCACAGCTGCTCCGAGGAAGTGAACTCTCTCGTTGAACTTATTACGCCGCAGAAGGGCTTGTTGCACAGATGCTGTAGTTTGCAACCCGGTGTCTCCGGGAGGCTGAGGGGAAATGTGGCAACTGTCTGACTTGTGAAAGATGCGTTGGAAATAACCCAGAGTTTTCAGTGCCAAATGTAGCAGAGACGATGTTTTGTTTGGTTTTTTTCCCCTCCTCCAGCAGATGCTCTGTTTTCCATCCCTTTGCTTCCTAAAGGGCTTGCTGCTTCTGCCCGTGTGGAAGCAAAGGGCAGCACCCAATTCCTCTGCTTAGGAACACCCCGCAGTCAGGACAAAGCTCTGTGCCCCAGGTTGCCTTCTGGGCCAGCTGACAGGGAGAATTTGCAGTGAAAATTTTCATTTCTAGGAGGTCTCATTGACACCTGATCCCCAGGGAAAGGAGCAACTTGTTCCTCCTCCCGTTCTGAACGTTGGGTGGGGGTGATTTCAGAACTGTCTGCATCGTGCCTGAGCCTGCAGGTCCCACAGCCCTTCCCTAGCTCACCTCCACCCCTCTCTTTGTCCGTGTTGTAAATTCAAGCCGCTGCCACCAGCCTCCTCTTTTCAATATTTTAATATTGCATCTAATATTTAACAAGCGTAGAAGCGACGGGAACGCCACTGAACGTGTGACACGGGACCACGACTTGCAGCCAGGCTGCTGAGAATCCCTGCTTGTTTGTGGGCTTAGCTGGCCTGTTTTGTTTTTCAAGCCAAACAGAAACCACTCCACGAGCACTGAAGGGGCTGTGAGAGGCTAAACGCTTCGCAGGTCTGGGTGCTGATAAACACAAGAACCCTGTTGCAGTACACTGTCAAGAAAAACAAGCTTACATTTTCCTCTGCAGCCACCTCATTTGGAGGGCAGTTTTGAAAGCAGCACCTTTTGCTTTGAAAGCCCAGAGTGTGGTTCCACCCAGGCAGCTCCTCGTGGGAGCGAAGGACTAACGGGGTGAGGGCCAGGAGGGGAAGCTTGGGGGAAGAAAGTGCTACTTAAAGTAGATGCTAATGATTTAAAATGTTATTCCTTCTGTGCTTTTAGTGAGAAGGGTGGAGGGGGGGAAAAAGTGGAAAAAAAAAAGTAATAAAGGCTCCCAGCCTGTACCTCATCTCCAGTCACTCCTGTGAAACTCCCAGGAGAGCATCCAGGCTCCCCTCTCCCCCTCTTTAAAAATGGTGGACCTGGAACCACTTACAAGAGAGGCTTAATAAGAGGCAAATGTGTTTTATATTTTGTATCTTGTTAAGTGAAAAAAGATGGATTCTCACAAGTAGTCTCCTGGTGCAGATTTGAGTGGTCTATGCATGCAAATGTTGTGATGCTTCGTCTGCTCGCATCCCGTTCCAGTCCCCCTTGGCCACTTAAAATCCCACCCCCCAGAGCAAGCAGAGACGAAATTGCTTCATTTGTACAATGGATCTGCAGATCTAGGAAACTTGTTTCTATCTGATTTGCTGATAATTTACTCCTCATTTGATATTTTTATTTTTTTTCCTCCCCCCTCTCCTTCCCCCTCAGACAGAAAACCGCGTCTCAGCTCGCGTCTCCAACGGGGGAGGGATTGCTGCTCTGGGCTGAGAGCGGGGTTGAAAGCAACAGTAAAAATTAAGAAAAGACCTGCACAAAGATGGCAGATTTATGAGAGGATGAGAAAACCCCTTTGCATCTGAGCACTAACAATAGCATCTTGAATTTCCACGCCCGACTGCTGAGAAATCCGCTGGAAAAACCCGACTGTGGAGAACCCACAGCGTGGTGGGGAAGGTGGGGTTGAGCCAGGAGACACATCCCCCCTCTGGGAAGCAGCTTGGTGACCTGGTGCAGGATGGTGCTGGGCTGGCTGCCGGTGCTGGGCAGCGCCCAGGGAAGAGCATTAGGTCTGTCTTTGATCCAGAGATCCGGATTGCTCAAACTGATGGCCGCAATTAAAGGCAGTCCTGTTGAAAACCTGACCTCTGCCTGCTCTCAACTTCATGTAAACTTTTCAATATGGATGTAATTTAGTATTAAATTACCCGTGCTTTATTGCTTTTTAGCACGGCTCTGTCCTGTTGCCTTTTAAAAATATAAAGAGAAACATAAAAGAAGAATGGCAGCGGCCGCTGGGCTCTGTAATTACAGGCTCGTTTGCCTGTGCTCAGAAGCCTCTCGGGGTGTGTTGTGGCTTTGGGGTGGGTGACGTTCCAAAGGGGCAACTGCAGTGGAGATGGGGCTGTCTGGAGCTCTCTTTGAAGGTGCTCCCCTCTGTGGGGCAGCCCAAGAAGTCTGTGAGGTTTGGGGTGTTTTTTCTTCCCGGACCTGAAGGATGACATCAGCCCCTGGTTTTCACTCTGTGGTCTGGACTAAACTCCTCAGCTTTAGGAGATCACAGAAATCACAGACAACGTGATTGGAAGGGACTAGGAGGCATCAACCGATCTCTCACCACTTCTAGAAACAACAAAAAAGAGGAGAATTTAGTGGCCAGGAGTCTACAGGCTCCTGTTATCTTGTGCCAGCTGCTACCGTGTGGGTGCCGGTGCCTCCAGCCAGCTCCTCCTCACCCAGCTGCTGGGCACACTGCCTGTCTGCAGCCTTGGCCCTCCTGCCCACACCCCCTGCGCCTCCCCCTGAGCAGGGCAGCCTTGGCCCTCCTGCCCACACCCCCTGCACCTCCCCCTGAGCAGGGCAGCCTTGGCCCCCTGTGTTCTGCTCGGTGCTTGAGTGCCAGCCTGGCCCAGCTGGCTTCTTCGTCCTTGGCTTGAGGAGAAATCTCCCTACACCAGGTCCTGGGGCAGGTACCACCAGTGAGTTGACCGTGTGGATTTACTGGGCTGGTTGCAGTGCTGCTCAGGGGCAGAGCAGCCTCTCTTAATTCTTCAGAGATGTGCAGTGTCTTTGTGGGACTGTGTTGTCCGGGATGAGAAAACACCACGTTTCTCTGCATTCGCTCAAGAGCTGCCCTGCTGTGCACTAAACCACCTTGGCCCCTGTGTCACCTGCACCCAGCCTTGCCCGGGGAAAGGCAGTGATGCATCCTCTGGGATGCCACCCCAGGAAACTGGTGGGGGCTGCTCCTTCCTGGGCACCCATCCCCACGGAGGCGCGGCAGCCACGCGGGGCGGCTGCGGCACAAGGGCCCCGTGTGAGCAGCACGGAGACATCTGTTTCCCCTCAGCCTGGAGCACCAGGAGGAGGTTCAGGCGAAGGTGTGTCCTGCCCGTGGGGACTGTGTGGGAGATGGCTCTGCTCCAGCGTGGGGGAAGGAGGAGGCTCCTGCTTGGCTGGGAACCCGGGAGCCGGGCCCTGCTGCGAGGACGATGTCTCGGGGCTTTTGTTGTTTCACGAGTATTTGTCAGTCTCCAGTGCCTTTTAAGTATGAAACAACTGGCGAGGAAATGCCTTGGCTAAACTCCTTGTGTCAGTGTGACCAAGGCCAGCTGGGGTAGGAAGATGAGGGAAGGTCTAGGCGGGTCCCTTGGGTGGAGGCTGCGAGCCCTGCTGAAAGCTCAAGGGGTGCAGAGCCATCGAAACATGAAGGTGAAGAAGTGGTGTTTTCTGAACTGGCAGCTGCAGGGGGTCCTTGGTTTCCCAACCTGCTTCTCCTGAGCCTCTGTAGACACAAAGAGAGAAACTGGGGGTGTGGGGAGCAGCCACCCCTCTCCTGGAGGCTGCTGGTGTACAAGGCAGAGTGGTCAGTGCCTGCAGCAGTGGGGATGCTGCCCAGTCACTACACTGGAGCAGGTTGTTGTTCTGGCTGTTACGGTTCCTCCTGCAGCTGCCCAAGCTCAGGCTGGGTGTTCTCAGCACAGTTGCACAGTTGTAGTGCACAGTGAACACGTGGGGGTTCGTGTCCCCTGCCCTGCTCTCTGGGCCAGGGAGGTCTCGAGCAGTGTCACCTTCCACCACCTGAGGGGTGGCTGTGGGGATGCAGCAGGAGCCCAACAGCCACAGGCTGCTCTGCAGACCAGTGGAAAAGGAGGTACTTTATTTCCAGGAGCATGAGGAGAAAATGCAGGTTTCCTGCTAGACTCTGCCATGTGAAATACACCATGGAAAGAATTTACCACAACATTTTGGGTACTAAAGTAAATACATAAACAGGTATCAAAACACAGCACCCAAGGGAGGCAAATGGGATTTATGAGAGGCTTAAAATATAAAATTATAAGGTTAAAAATCATTAAAAATGAATCTAACAGGTGCAGCAATAAAAGCAGAGTTAAAGGTGCTAGCAGCCTAATCTGGTTGTATCTGTTGCCTTCTCTCCCTCACTGCCTAACTTTGATCCTCTTCTCCTTTAAGAACAAATGCAGCTTTACCCAACTAATCATTTATTTATAACTTCTTTTTTTTTTTGTAAAAATTGCATCCACCAGAAAAAAACCCAGGTGCAGTGCATGGAATTTTATTGACTAGCATGCAAAACGGTGACTGCAGAGCTTCCAGGGGCTGTCGGGAGTGCATTCCCACCTCACCCAGCTCTCCCTACAGGTTCGTTTTCGCCGAGGCTGGTTCAGAGCACTCACGACAAAACAAAACCAAACAGATGAGCGTCTCCCCGCAGGCCATTCCCCACCCCCCGAGCTGCTGTTTGAACACGGGCCCATCACTTCTCTGTGTAGCCACGTGTGCCTCAGCTCCGAGCTGCGTCCTGGCGCGCCGCGGGTGCGCGGGACCTGCGGGCAGGTGTGGAGGAGCAATGTGTGACTGTGGCAGCTGGAAAACACAATTATCTCCCTCGCTGAGACCCAGATGAGGGCTGCACTCCCAGGAGAGTGAAGCTAGGAATCACTTCCAGTGGGAGGGATGCTTCTGGAAGGTTCACATCGCCCTCTTCCCAGCGTGGCACTGGCTCCGACCGTGGCGCTGCCTGTGGCATCCTGAGAGGTTGGCAGCACCCTGCCCTGTGTGCCAGTGACACGAGTGACATAAAGAGATGTTTGGGGGGAAAAAAAGAGCTTTCCTGGCCCCCTTTTTCCCAGCTAAAAAATGGTGTTGCGAGGAAATGGAATTTTTCACCTAAATATCTGTCTTGATTGAAAATCTTTGACCTTTCACATGAAAAACAACAACTAATTTTTGAAAAGAGATTTTCTCCTTTTCTTGAGTTTTTGATTAAACTGAGCCAAACAACTATTTTTGTAAGTGGAGTGGGTTTTTTCGCAAAAAAAAAGGGAGAAAAGTCTTTCAGACAAGCTTTAATAAAAAGGCAGTTAAGGGGATGTTTTCTCATGTGGATTCCATTTCCTGGGATGCTGATCCCAGCAGCACAGAGCCCGGGCTGTCTGCAGCCTTCTCATCTGGAGGGTTTCCTCGTGCAGCTGCAGCTGGGGGGAAAACAGGAGTGTGTTGAGCACAGTGTGCTGGCTTAGTGGTGTGAGGTGCAGCCAGTGCAGCTGAGGAGCTCCACGGGGGGAACAGCAGGGAGATGGGCTGTGCTGGGGGCTGGTGTGGAGCAGTGCTCAGCTGCCCCCTGGGACAGAGGCAGGGTGCAGGGATTGTTTCCATGAGCACAGCAGGGCAGGGTGGGTAACCCCTCTGCCTCCTCCTTGGCATCCAGGGGTAACAGCACGTGGAGATGGGCACTGAGAGGGGCTTTGCTTGCCCAGGGCTGCTGGTGAGGCTGGAGTTGAGTCACTGCAAAGACACAGGAATCCTTGGTACCTGGTCCTGGTGTAAAACTGAGCCCTGGTCTCTGTGTCTTCCTCACAGCTTCATGCCTACACAAAACAGGACTGTAGAAAGAGAGCTTTCTTTGCAGGCATATATCATAAATATACCTTAATGCAGAATAAATTAAATTAGTACCTTTTTGTTGCTCACAGCTTGCCGTGGGCTGCAGGCATGCAGGAGAAGGACACGGAGCTCGGGGCTGCCCAGCCACTGTAATGCAGCTTGTGGCACCAGTATTCTTATTTTTACTGGGTTTTTTTGTGTGTGTGTGCTTTCCAGTGGAGAAAGCCAGGACCAGGGAGCTGAGAGCATCTGCCTCTTCTCCCCCTCAGCCAGTACTCGGGCCTGCATTAAACACTTAGGACAGGGAGGGAGAAATGGAGCGTTGGCCACGTGCAGCCCTCTGGACCCCTCGCATTAGAAGCAAATTAAACCCCAGCCTGTGTGAGCTAGGATTTGTTGGGGTGTTGTTTTTTAAATTGTTATCATTTAACTGCTATAGTTCTGGGTATTTTTTGTATTGGCCTAAAAGTCTGCTCCATTCCTGCACCTGCCTGTGTTCCTCTGCTCCTCGTGTTTGGCACTGGGGAGTCCCCACGTTTAATGTGCACTCGCAGGGAAAATCCTCTCCTTGGTTTTAATTTCATGGAGGATGCCCAGGTGCTCATGTTGTGAGGTAGCCCAGAAGCAGCTGATCTGCAGGTTATTCATTATCTGACATGCTGTTACTATGTCTCCTCTTAGTTATTGCCTGGTTAAGGTTAAAAAAATCAAATCATTCCATTTCTGGTCATATGAGAGATGTTCTGTGTTTCGCAGTCATTGCTGATGGCTTGCTCTGGATCACCTTTAGTTGTGCAATACTAGTTTTGAAGCAGGGTGGTCACTACTACACACTACAGCTGAGAATAATCAATTTACTTGTGTTACATGTGATCGTCCCATGTTAACCCAGCACCTTATTGTACTGACTTTTCTGGGGATGCTGTTTCATCCTCACAGCCCCTCCTGGTAACTTCTTGCCCTCAAGCCTGGCCAAACTGCATCAGTTCCTCTTATCCCATCCTGTCACTTCTACCTTTCAAGTTTCTTCATCTCTTGATGTCTCTGGGTGTTTCCTCCAGCCCTGGAAGCTTCTTCTCACCCCAGTGCTCAGGTTGCTTCTCCTTTCTTCATCAAGTCTCTTCTGGAAGTCATCTCCTGGGTCGTCCACACGGGCTCTGCTCCGTGCCACGGAGACACTTTCCTCACCCATCAGTGCTGAAGCAGGACCTGGAAATGATGAACCCAGTGTCTGATCCCCCAAGCAGCTCCACGAGCCAGGTGGGGCTGCTCACAGCAGCAAAGTCATGTGTTCAGATATTTCCAGTGATGACAATTCCACAAGGTTTGGTGGTTGGGTTGATTATTAATTTATTTATTTTTGTTAGTAGCACTGAATTTTGTGCCTCAACAGAGATCAAGACAGGGTGAGGGGACACGGGGATGTGGGGTGTCCATTCCTCCCTCCTGGGGCAAAGCTTGTGGAAACTGACATCAGCAGGATGGAGGCTGAGCAGTGAAGTGTGTTCTGAGCCCCACTAACAGCAGCAGCAGCTCTGCTGAGGGGGGCACTGGGAGGGGTGTTGGGGGCACAGTGCTGGCACCAGACTGCCAAAGAGCAATTACAAAATCCTTAATTACGCTGATTGCCAAACTGGTACTGACATGCCTGTGTTGTTGTTGTGTTGCCATATTTATCTGTTCTGGTTTTTATAAATGAGTGTTTCAAATGGGTAGAAAGCACAGAGCAAACCCCTGCTAATTTACCTTGTGGAAATTAACTGTGCATCAGAGAAGCAAAATTTGACGTTGTTGTTGTGTGTGATTTTTGGTATGAGCCAAGCAATTGAGGCAAAGATGTCTGCTTGATATTTAGGGAAAGATTTGATGCTTTAATAAGGGAATCCTCTGCCTCCCTCATCCATCATTCCTCATCCTCATCCATCCAAACACCACTGTAAATTTGTCAGAGCCTTTTCCATATTCAGTGCTTGTATAAATAATGGCCGTTGTGAGCAGAGAAAAGGGAACGTGGCTTTTCCTTCCTGCTCTGTCTCCAGTCGGAGCCGTGCAAATATTTAGCAGGTTTTTGCCTTCCAGACACCCTGCTTGGGTGAGGCACTGTGCCTGCAGAAGGGAGGTGTGTGGTGGTGCCCTTGTGCTGGTGTCTCCAGCCCAGCCCTGCAGTGGGTGAGCCTTCCCGTGCCGGAGGAAGCAGCCTGCGCTTCATTACGACGCCTTTTATCCTCCTTCATCATGTCTTCCTCCTTCCTCTGCTATCTCAGGGATTATGCAGCTTCTCTGCAATATTCTGAAATTAATCAAACCCAGCAAAACCTCGTGCTGTATTATCCATCACTGGAGGAGAATGATTTCTCCAATCCAGGCAGCTTTACATTGTTTTGTCCAGGGGCTGCAGCAGAATTCCATTAACCGGCGCACGCCAGAAATGGGATTTCTCACCAAACACGTTTGTTAAAATACCCACAAACAGCAAATGTGGGGATGTGACACCCACTGCGGCCCCATCACGCTGCTTTTTCTCTGATTTTAATTGAGGAGTGGACAAGAGCAGCGTCCACTTCTGCTGTGGGTGCTAAAGCAGCGAGGCGGGAGCGTTTGCCCTGCAGTGAGCTATGTGCAAACTTAATGGGTGCTTACCCAGCCTATTTTCTATTTGGTCTATTATATAATCAAGCTCTACAAGTAATTTCTTTCAATAAATTAGTAACCACGCTGCAGATTGCAGACACTTAGTTTGATTGAAAGTAATAAAGGGAGATTATCCACAGAGTTCGTGAAATGACGGTTCTGACTTGACCCACTGCCCGGAGAGATAAGAATTAATCTTATAAACCTCTCCACACTTCCAGCCTCCCAGATCTGCCGAGCAGCAGCCCCGGGTCCCCTTAGCCCCCCTTTGTCCTGGGGCAGCCCTGGCTGGTGCAGGGATGCCGGTGTGGATGGGCTAGTGGGGGTCACAGGGATGCTCCCTGGGGCTTTACTGACAGAGGTCCCCAGAAGGATGGAGGGTGCAGCTGGTCCCAAGCAGCGTGTGGCAGAGGTGTTGGGCTGTTTCAGGGACACGAGTGCTTGCACTACTGGCTTTTGTCCTCTTCTAGAGTGAGTGAAAGCCTTGGTGCTGGGCCTGGCAGGCACACGGGCACACTTGCCCTGGGTGTCATGTTGGGTCTGGCAGCTTGGACTAAGGGATGGGTGTAGGTGTCCCCCAGCAGAAATATCCCATTATCCCATTCCTATTCCTATTCCTATTCCTATTCCAATTCCAATTCCTTTTCTATTCTGTTCTACTCATTCTGTTCTCTGAGCAGCTCACAAGTCACGAGGCATTTCTTCTGAGGAAAGGTGCTCAATGGTGAACTGACAACAGCAGCTCCTGCCTGTCCAGCACTGGGAGCTGACTGGGAGAAGCTGGGCAGAGCTTTAGGTGAGTGCAGTTGAGACAGAGCTGCTGTGTGGGTTCAAATGGCTTCCACTCTCAAGGAGTTTGCACTGCTTTTCCTCCCCCTCCTGCTGCCCACGGGTTTCTTCCTCAAGCCCCGTGCTGCCACAGACTGATGGGTTTTTTCCAGGTGTTTTACCATTGTCGAAGGTCTTTCCTCTCTCCAAATGGCATTTTAATGAGTGCTTCCTCAATTACTGGTGATAATGTCATTAATTTATTTTCTACAGCTTTTGCTAACAACCGTGAGCTGTTTACTTGTAATGATCCTGACTTCTCACCTCCTCCTCCTCGGCATCTTTGCTGTTGAGTGTTAGATTAAGTGGGGGAAATGAAAACGCCTCTAAATAACAGAACTGAACCACCCTGGGCTGATGGTAGCCAGATGTGCAATGAACTGTCAGGCAGATGAGGGTGTGCTTGCTGCTGGGTGTTTGTGTCTTCATGGTGACAGACAATTCTGATGTTCCCAATCCATGCAGAAACCACCAAACTGCTGCTCCCTTCCCTGCTTCTCTTCCTGAGTTTGTGACTTGTGGTGTATTTCAATTAAGAGATAGGACAGCACCAATATGATGTTGAACTGTCAGCCCTCAGAAGAAATACTGTGCTCCTGTCAACTGCAGGCTTTCCATGATGAGCACTCAGCACCAGGGAAGGACTCAGTACCTACTGAACACTCCAGAAACACCTTTAGCCACCAAGGCAGAGAAAGGAGAGTGGTGGGACTTGCCCTTGGCTTTCAGGTGGGATAGCTCCTGCCACACCAGAGGCCAGACCCCAGGGAGCAGCAGCCACCCCTGTAGGGCAGTGCTGTGCTGGAGAGGCAGCCACTGCTTGGCTCTTCTTTCCTGTCACCACATGTCCCTCTCCAGCTCGAGAGCATCAACTGGGGTGCCATTATCTGCCCTGCACACAGACCAGCCTCTCTCCTCTCCTCATTAGGCATTCTGCTGGTGATAATAGCACGGGGTGAATGCTCCAGCCTTCACAGGCCGAGCTGCCTGCCAGGGGAATGGGGGGTGCTGACCCCCAAGAGATCCCAGTGGAGATTATTTCATATCACACCATAGGATTTCTCCTTGATTCAGGGGGTGGTTGTGCTCAGATGCTGAGGGAATAAGGTCTGGTTCTGCAGGTTTGGGCTGAATTCAGGGTGAATTTTGGGTGAATTCAGGCTTGGGGCGTTTCCCAGCACTCAGAAAGTCAGGCAGGACCAGAGCCCCTTCTCCTGGCACAGCTGGGGCAGCTCTCCCACCCCCCTGTCTCTGCAGGGCAGAGGGACAAACGCAGGAGTCTGGGTGCTGCTCACATGCAGTGCCAGAGAGGGCATCATCCAGTGCTGGGCATCTGGAGTGACGATGGCACAGGGGGTGAACTGGGTGAACTGGGAGCCATGGTCATTTTCATGTGGGCAAGCACAGTTCCACGCTTCTCTCCACAGCTTTGGTTATTATATTTGTATGTCTATAAATATACATACCAGGGGGATGAGCTATTTCTCATTTAATCTTTCAGAAAAGCCTCACTCCCCCCCAAACTGCTGCTCACTGAGATCTGCTCTGGGCGTGAGGGTGACATTTGTGACACCCCCAGAGCTGGGGGCCATATGCTGTCTGCATATTACAGCACAAACAATGGGTTTAAGTCCTGTCTTTCTCCAGACCCCATGGAGACGTTGCTTTGGGTTAAAAAAAAGCCAGGAAAAGGTCAAGCAGCACTGAGCTGGCCTCAGAGAGCAGAGATCTCTGCACCCCGTGTGCCAGCGCTCGCCGCCGGGCTGCCGCGTGCCAGAGGAGCAGCAGCAGCCAAGTATTTAGGTCTCCTGAAAACTGTTTCTTCCCCCACTTGTGTTAATACAGATATTAAGCCTAATAGTATCTACTTAGCATAAACAAGAAGATAAAAATGATTTCTGTGATTGAAATGTTTGTTATTTAGCATTAAGCATCTTCATACTCTCATGTGTTTTGCATTTTAATCCACTCTGTGCTTGGTTTTGGGATTGATAGATTAGTTTTAATCCCCTGTCTAATAGTGGAGTACTGGTGAGATTTATTAAACAGGCAGGGTTTGGTACTTGGATTTAAGAGGACTCACATGCACTGTTCATGCATATTAAATTTGGGAAACCACCGGTTCAGTTTATAAAGGGCTGTGATGTCCTTTATCACTGAGTGTTTCTGTTGTGCTTCACTAGCCCAGAAAGCCTTTATATTTCTGGAATGGAACGTTTCTGATGGTTCTTCCCACGGCATAAATCTCATTCTCCAAAGATACGTTTTTGGCTGTCAAAGTTATTATTGAAATTCCATTCCCTTTATCCCTTCTCCTCCTCGTCCTGGCAGTGCCCAGACAACAACCCAAAAGTGCCCTGCAGTGGCTGGGGTGTGGGAGTGGCTCCTGGGGGGGATTTGCTGCTGCCCTGGGAACAGCAGAACCTTCACAGTGAACTAAACCACAGAAAACTTCCAAGCCAGTTCCCAGTTCTGCCCTGTCAGCGGGGATGGGTTGGCTGGTGATGGGTGGTACTGGTTAAAACACTAATGCTCTGACAAGTGGGGAATTTGCTTTGTTAATGTAATTACAGGATTGCCATATAAAAGTTATTAACTGCAGGAGTGAAAACTAGGAAAAATGAGTTTAAATTGAACGGTAAGTGTCAGAAACCACAAAAAGCTTTTTGGCAGAGGATGCTTTCTTGTCGTGGGTTTGCTGCTTCAGCCAACCTGTGATCCACCAAATCAACACGTAAGGCAAACACTGCAGCACCAGTGGCAGCAGCTGAAATCACCAGCTGAGCACCTCCTGTGTTTGATTAGAGCACGGATAAGCATGATAAAAAATATTTCTGCAGTTGCAGTTGGTCAGTGGGAACTGAGCAGTCCTGTGAAGCAGAGGAGAGTCAACACTTGGGTTTCAGATCTGGTAGCAGAAGATGGAGTCTTTTAGAAGCTGTAATTGGAAAGAATAATGTGATATGCTGGATAATTGACAGTACTTTGCTATCTCAAAGTAAATTTTTTATTCTTTGTGACCTAAAAAGGGACAAAGGTGACAAATAGGCAGCTACTTGTTCCCACCCCTTCCTTTCTGTTTTCTTTTTTCCTGACACAAGAGCCCAGGGAGGGGCACTGGAAGGTGGCAGATGTGAACGGCGATGGTTTCACATAAAGCACTTCCAGCCCTCGGAATTGGCTGCCAAAAGGTGTTGATGCAACAAGATTGGAAAGATGAGATTGTTTATTTTACGGCTAACGAGAACATCCATGCTAATATATATAATTTCAATTAAATAATCAAAATTCTGCTGCTCCAGGACATCAGGCAATCCTGAACCAATGGTAATGGGGAAGGAACTCCCCCGTGGCCACGTTATTTCATAGTTATCAGCTGCCAGGTTTCTTGCCCATTTCAGGGAGAGGTTACTGAACAAAATTAACTGTTTGGAGCACGTGAGGGGAGGAAACCACTCTGTTCCTTGGGAACACTGCCCATCTGCAGTGCAGGGTTTCCTGGATATGTCCGTTTCAGAGATGTTTGCAGTTGTGATGTTGTCAGAAGGGTAGGAAATCACTTTATACCTTTATTTCCCGTTTTCCTTTCATTGCTTTGGCAATTTAACTCAGATTAATACACTGAAGAGGGAAAAAAGGCTGTTGTGGGAGATGTTGTAGCCTCTCTCATGTCGGCCTGAATGGTGCCTCACAGGCTGGTGGGCAGTGCCAGAGATGTCGTGCCCCATGGGGTGATGGTGAGGTGTCCCATCACTGTGATGCAGTGATAGGTGGGGTGGTGATGGTGATGATGATGATGATGATGACATGTGAGGGGCTGCTGGACCACAGGGAGGACCTGGTGCTTTGTCCAGGGATGCCCAAGACGCTCCCCGCACTGCTCTGCTTTTTACCTGATGGTCCCTGATTTGAGCAGCATGAGGAGAAACTTGCAAAGCAGGTACTATTTTTTTGATAGCCTTGATGTTCTGAGGTGGTTGATGTAGAGAATAAAGTTGGCTTCAGCTGCTGCCTGACGGGAGGAGGCTGCAGAGTTGGAGCTCACAGGGGACTCTGGTATCACACTTCCCACAGACCGAGTGCTTGAATTCCATGGAGCCCCAGTGGCCAAGTCCCTCTCCTTCCAGACACCCATGGCCTGAGGTGCTCACTTGTCTCGTGCTATTCCAGCATATTGCAGCCCTAGAAAAGCAAAAGCCACATTGGGAATGAATCCAGCAAACCAGGAGGAGCTTGTAGAAACGCCACACAGGCATCACAGCCCGGGTTTCAGTTTCCATCTCTATTCCCAGAGCCAACAGGCAGCACTTCTTGGGTTGTGTGAAGAGACACCTTCAGCTCAAACCAAAGAGGAGATGCAGAGGTGGAGGCTGTGCTTTATCTCATGTTCTTTGTGCCACAGGCTGGGTTTTCTGTCAGTGGTGACCATGCAGCAGCCCTCCCAGACCTGCCTCGAGCTGCTTCAGCCCAACTGCCATCAGCCTGAAGCTCTTGTTCAGGAACAGCTGGGCAGTTAAACACTCTCTTTGGCTACTCAAGGTGATTTGTTGATATCTAAGTACATGAGTAGGGAAGAAGATGAATGTAACAGGAATTGGAGTGCCCAGCATTCCTGCAGCCTCGGTTAGCCTATGGACACGGTGCCCTGTGACCATGGCATTTTGCCATCTTCTCACCTAACTGGACTTTCTCTTACGGATCCGTGGGCACTGCAGAGTTGCCACATGACAGCAAATCTCTTGTATCTGTCTTTGGTGGAAACCCCGGGCTGTGTCTCCTCCAAGGAAGGGCTGTGGCTGCACAGGGGTGGGTGCTGCTGCCCATCCCCGCTGGCTCTCAGCTCAGGAAGCAGGGTTTTCCCAGCAGCACCCTTCTGCTCCTGGCCTGGGGAGGTTTTGACACAGACACGGAGCTGATGGATCTCCTGTGAGAAGCACAAAAGCTTCCCCTGCTCAGATCCTGGAGGGTTGGAAGGGAGTGGGTGTGAGTTCTTCACAGAGCAGGAGGGGATTGCTTAGGTGCCAGTGACACGAGGGAAGGAGAGTGGGGTGAGCAGAGCCTGGAGGCAAACCCGAGTCAGCTCACAGCTGGTACTGGGCTGAAAGGATGTGACAGGGACTGAGCTGTGTGATTTGAACCTTTCCTGGGCTTCTGCTGCAGTTAAGCAGCGTGCAGACGCGGGGTTCCCCCACCATTCTGTTTCCAGCATCCCTGCCTTGCCCCTACTGTGTGCCACAAGTTCTTGCCATTCGAAGGAGATTTTTTTTTGGGTATCCTTTTATGTAAACACATGGTGCTAAAAAAGGCAACCTCTAAACGTTCCAGGCCCCGCGGGGTGTTAAAAATACGGGTCTCAAGGCAGGTGTTCGTTCCTTTCACTTTCTTTTTAGATCACCAGCGTTGGTACAAAATGAGCTGGGAGAAGGGGAGAATTCTAATTAGGTTTAAAAAAGAAAAAAAGATGGCAGTTTATTTTGAGCGCATGTCTGCTTTGCAAAGGCATATCCCATTTCAGATGCAGGCAGAATGAATCATTATTACACATTTATCATCATAAAAATGCTTATTTGGACTTTTTTTTTTTTTTTTTTTTTTAAGGAAAGGGGAAAAAAAAAAATTTATAAAAAGGGCAAAACAAAAAGCCATCTCTGAAGGGCAGTTATTGCTTGCCCTTGCTTGGGAAGAAAGCCTTTCTCAATGGGATTACGTCCCCGCTCATAACCTATCAGCCGTCTGATCAGAAATTCATAACGCAGGCCATCCATTTCCAGCTCTGCCAGGGCTGCATGATTGAATTTAAATAGGCAAATGCCAGACTTGAGCTTTGACATTCTCTCTGTCTCTCTCAATCTTGCTCTTTCCCCTGCCCTCCCCATCAAAGCGCCTTCCTTTCTTCCTCCCTGTCTTCCTCCCTTCGCTCTGCACGCCACCATCTCAGGGCGGCTGCAGCGGCGCCGACTGGGAAATGGAGGGTGTGTGGGGGAGAGGCAGAGGAGGGATGCACAGCCAGGGAGAAATATGGAGCCAACTGGACAGCAGAAAATTATGTTGTGGCCTCCGTGCTTTCAGGGGGAGGCTAAACCCCAGGTTTAAAGCCTGACATCTTTTTTTCCCCCCTCCTTCAAAAGGAGCTGTTTCAGCATCCGGTGGAGGTCTGGGTCCTCTCCCAACCCCTCGGGTGTCTGCGAGCACACAGCTCCTGAGCTGGCCCCTGCTCTCCCTCTCCCACGTGGCTCATAAGGATGAAAATGAATTCCAGTCTGGGTGCCTTCAGTCATGGCGTTTTGAGGCACAGCAGATGAAATCTGCCTGGTGGCAGCAGGTCCTGCCCCATCCCACCCCACGCCCAGCTGAGCCCCTGCAGCAGCCACTGAGATGGGTGTGGGGTTGGGATGGTGCTGGGTGTGGGGTTGGTGGGATGGTGCTGGGTGTGGGGTTCAGTGGGATGGTGCTGGGTGTGGGGTTGGTGGGATGGTGCTGGGTGAGGGGTTGGTGGGATGGTGCTGGGTGTGGGGTTCAGTGGGAAGGTGCTGGGTGTGGGTTCAGTGGGATGGTGCTGGGTGTGGGGTTCAGTGGGATGGTGCTGGGTGCCATGGCTGCAGGAGGCTGCAGTAGGGACATGGGCAGGGGCAGCAGCTGGGCTGAGCCCCTGGGCAGAGATGATGTCCAGGCTGAGCCCCTGGGCAGGAGCAGTGTCCAGGCTGAGCCCCTGGGCAGAGATGATGTCCAGGCTGAGCCCCTGGGCAGAGATGATGTCCAGGCTGAGCCCCTGGGCAGGGACAGTGTCCAGGCTGAGCCCCTGGGCAGGAGCAGTGTCCAGGCTGAGCCCCTGGGCAGAGATGATGTCCAGGCTGAGCCCCTGGGCAGGGACAGTGTCCATGCTGAGCCAGGTCCCCTGGGCACAAGGAGCCCCTGCAGGGAGGCAGCTGCAGGTCCTGCCCTGGGGGGATTTTCTCAGGAGCTGTGGTGTGCAGCAGCACCCACACCAGGGAAACCTGCTGGTGCTGCTTCCTGAACCCCACTCCCTCCCAGACAGAGCTGGTTATTGAGTTAGGGATATTACAATGATATTTTTATTGCTCTCTTCCCCGCTGGGCCTTTTATCCCCTCTTAGTGTACGGATGCAGTTCCAGCCCAAATCCTCGCTGCAAACTGTGCTTCCAGATCAACACTGTGAAAGGACTTTGTCCTGCAGGAAGCAGGTAAACACTCCAGCACCCACACTTCTGTCCAGTGGTGCTTTTGTTGCTGAGCAGGAGCAGGGAAAACAAGTACCCCGAGCACAGGAGAGCGTGTTGTCAGACTAACAGTTGTTTCTGACTTGATGAGGCTCCTCTGAAGAGTATTTTTGGTGGTGTTCTTATTCTTTCTCTTGTTTTCTTTTTCTTTTCCCCCCATAATTCAAAGCCAGAGGGGTCTTGGGCTGTGCATCCTCTCGTCCCTTGGGTTTTTCCTCGGTTGTTGATTTTTCCAGTCCAAAAATAGAGTTTGACTGAGGCTTCTGAAGAAAGGCACAGAATTTGGGGTAAAACATGTCACATGGAGAGTCAGCCCTTCCTCCCATAACACTTCCCAGAGATTATCCCTCTGATGTGAGAAACTTGGTCTTGGATTCTCTTTTGGGTTGTCTGACTTCAGCTTCATCTCCGGGTCTTTGTTTTGCTGATTTCTGTGTCAGTCTCACCAGTGATGGTTTTTCAGTTATTAGCTTCAGGGTTCTTAAGCTGTTGCCCAGTTCTGTGCCCAGCACCAGTTCTTCAGGCACTGGTCTGTGCTCTTCCCTGGGGGACCCATTCTCCACCAGCTGCCCTCCTGCTTTAACCCTCCCCAGCCTCCCAGCTCCCCAGACTGGCACCAGTTTGCACATACCCCTCCCTGTGCTAAAATAAGCTGAATCCCATGTTCCATTTCCTAATTTAACCTGAGTATTATTACCAGCATCTCCTTGCTATCCTGTTACTGCATCTGCTGCTGAATGCTGGCAGCAGTGGAGCTGCTGGGGAGGGATGGGCATCAGCACTGCTGCTCCCGGGGGCTGCTGCTCTGGCAGGGTGTTCCTGCTCTAACCCCTTCTTCAGTTTCACTTGGGCACCTCTCTGCCAAACTGCTCAGTGCTTTGTGGGTCTTCTCTGGAATGTTTGTCAGAACCCCTGTTGAAAGAGCTGTGGAGAATTCTGTTCCTGCTTCATCTCCTTTGATCTTGCAGCATTGCTGTGTTTTTCACTTGAAAAACTCAGTATCCCAGCTCTGGAGCTGTTTTTCTGCTGTCTGTAGCTTTCCTCACCCACTGCTGCTGCCCACAGCTTCTAGGTTATTTTACTGCTCACCTACTGCCCTTGCTTTCATTTCTCATCTTGGTTTTCTATAGTAATTGCAGAGTTTCTCTTGCTAATAAACAAGACACTGTTGAGCTGGAGGTGTCACCTTTCCTCAGTGTCCACTTGTCTCTGGCCATTTCATGTTTCTGCTGTGGTTTGGGGTGATTTCCTCCTAAATCCTCTCTTATGATCACTTTTCAGTGCTTTTTGTAGCTTTAGGAAATGCCACGCACACGCACCCTGGAACTCTGATCTCCATAAGCAGGTTAAATATAAGGTGAAAGTTCCTGAAGCCCTGGCTTCAGATTTCCAGATGTGAATTGTTTGGTGCTAAAACCCCACACAGCCTGGACTTGTGGTGCCCTCAGTGGAAACCTGCTCCCCTTTGGCCTGTCCCAGGCTTAGAGGAGAAAAGGAGGGTCTAAAACTAGCAGAGTTAGTTAATCTCTTACAGAATAATTTTAAAACCAAGTTTGTTTTTTTTTTAAGGTCCACTTTTGCTGCTTTTCCCCCTCAGAAGGAAGGAGAAGCTTGCTGAGGTTGAGCTCTGTGTGGCCGTGGCTGTCACCGAGGTTGTGCTGTTGTCTCCCTCAGATAGGCAGGGCAGTTGAGTTTTAATGGGCTGCAGGATTATTGCTCAGCACAGTGGTGCAGGAAGCTTTTTTCAGCACAGTGGGGGTTTCAGTCTGTCTTCTAGCTTTGCATTATTTTCAAGAATGTTTTTCTTTGTATACATTTCCACGTCTTTGTATAAAAACTGACTTCTCCATATGCCAGGACCTTCTAACTTAAATATAAACTCTGCAGTTGAATGTATGTGCTGTGTGTATATGTTGTGTTTTTCTTTAAAGACACAGTGCCAACACCCTTCTGTATTTACAATTCCAGGAATAATCATCTAGTTTGTAAGGACATCTATTTGGTAGTGCATGAGCCTTGTCAACTAGCACCTACACAAGTAAGCTGCTGCTTAAAGGGTTTTGTGCTTTCTTGTTTAAAGATGTAAGCACGAGAGTTGCAGATAATGCTTAATTGACTATCTGTTCTTAAAATGCCCTTCTTGGTTCCCCCTTGAGAGGTTTTCTGTTTATTCCCTATGTGTTATATATCAAGTCTCTGGACAGGCAGGGGGAGGTAGGGGAGCAAGCTGTGGCCAGAAGGACGTGGTTGGAATCTCCTGGTTCTGCACTCTGAGCACCAGGCAGTGCAGCTCTTGCTGGTCTGGGCTGACACCAGTGCAGCCATGGGTGCTGCTGGCATTACCCTCCCTCCTGGGGTCTCAGCTGGAAACCATGGGTTTTTTGGTTGACTTTTGTTGTGGCTGTGTTTGGTTTGGACACAACACCACAAAGCTCTTGTCTGGAAGGGGCTGCCCAGGGGGGTCGTGGAGTCTCCATCCCTGGAGACACTTAAGACCCCCCTGGATCTGTTCCTGGCTGACTTGGTCTAGGTGACCCTGCTCTGGCAGGGGGGTTGGACTAGATGATCTTCTAGGTCCCTTCCAGCCCCTGACACTCTGTGAATCTGTGTGAATCTGTGTAAGCAAAAGCTGTTTCTTATTCCAAGTTCCCAAGCCAGCTCAGTCCTGGTTTGCCTGGTGCTTCTGGGTGGCAGTGGCAGAGCCACTGTGGGGTGGTTCAGAACACAGTCAGGACTCAAAGGCCAGCCAGGTATTTCTACACCCCTTTAATTGTCTGTATCTTGCAACAGCACCAGGAGTTGCAGGGATGAAATGTCCACGTGTGCTTTCCAGAGTGCCTGAGTGACTCCAGAACACAAGAGCCACTGAGCTGCAGGACTCGGGCTGCTCAGGACTTGTTTACACAGAAAGTGACACCTCCTGTATCAGGAGAGTTCCACTGATGGATCACCCCTCCTGGAATAATTGGCTTTTTCGGGTTACTTTAACTGCTCCAGCATACTGTCAGCTAAACCACTGGCTCCTTAGCTGTAGTCTCTAGAGTTACCTTCAACAGTAAATTTATGGACCAGTCGGTTCCGTGTGGTTGTGCAAGGTGACTCAAAGACATTCCACTGCTGGGCAGTGGTCTCTCACTCCTAACTTTAAGAACCACTAAAAGAAATAAAATACAGACGCCCTTATTCCAGATTAAGGTCACGTTGGGAGTTGCAGCTGTGTACAGTTTAAGTTCATGCCTTGGTTTTTATTAACTAGCCCCCAGCTCACAGAGGAAATGCAATCAGAACTGCTCTGCACCCAGTCCCAGGGCAGACCTGCAGCTAAATCCTTATGGAAGCAGCAGCACAAGCATCCAGGTGCTGCAGAGTATTTGAGGTCTTGCAGTGATTTGGGAAGATGAGCACACTTTGCTCCAGCTCCTGATAGTTACATTGCAATATTGACTATATGATGCTATGGTTTTTAAGCAACAGTAACAGAAATATTGAGGCTGTTATTCTGCAGACAACTGACCATTTATGGGGCTTGGGATTGGTATTTATTTATTTATTAACTGTTTGGGAATCAGCTTTTCATGCTCGTGGCAGCTCAGAGTTATAGGATAAGCCTTAGCAAAAACCTGAGTGTTGTTCATTTCCCCCCTAACAACAAAGTCTTTTAGACTGTGAAATAACCTTCCCTGAAAAGGCCTAAAAAGGAGCAAGTCTCCTCACTGAGAGGAATTAAATGTCTTCCTCCATATCACTCTCGGTGTCACCAGGGGTGCTTTGGCTCTTCATTTAGTGACCCACAGGCTTCCTTGGGCATCCTTGGGCTGAATCCTGGGGTCTCTCCAGGGCTCTCCACAGAGCTGCCCTTGCTTGTGTGGGAGAGATGCTTCTCCTGACCAGGCTGTGCAGGTGCTTGGGTACCCCGGGGCTTCCCTGCTCTCACCTCCCCCAGTTTCCCCCCGGGACAGCTGCTCAGGCTCCTCTGCAGCTCTCACTGTAGCTCAGTTCTCAGAGGGGCTGAGATCCCAGTTGGGATCCCTGCTCTCCAGCAGGATGGAGTGTTACCAGACCCACTGCTCCTGACTGCTTATCTGGTTTTGGCAGTGCTCGGGTGATGGAAAATGAAGACCTCACATTCCTGTGGCTGCAGTCTTGGATATGCCACCACCTTCTTAATGTGAGCATCTGAAAGCATGGAGAGACCACAGGCACGACCAGTGTTTCACTCTGCTGACACCTGAAACTTGTTTAACCCACCATTTCCACTTACTGCAGCGTGTGCCAAAACTCAGTGGCTTGCCAGGAGCTACAGTTTCACTCCCTATCTCGTGGAGTCTGGTTTAATAGCTACAACAGATGACCCATGGGAGAGGTGGGTCACCATCCTCACCCCACAGAGGTGTCAAGCAGCCATCCATGTGCCTGCCCAGAGCACGGCCTGAGCCCAGCACCTTCTGGCTGCTCCCAGCAGTGCCACGCTAGGAATGGACAGATAGGGGAAACCCCTGCCCCCTTCTTAACTTTAGGACACAGGACTGTCTGGCTCTGAGGGAATTGGCTGCGTGTTGGCTGCTGCTCTGCTTGGAGATGGGAAGGGGGCAGCTCACTGGGGCACTGCCAGGGCACTGGCAGCCACGGGCACCTGCCACTCCTGGCTCCTCCTCCCACCTATCTTCCCAGGAGAGAGGTGCTGGTGCCCAGCCTTCACCTTTCAGCCTTGCCAGGTCTTGGCTCTTCCCTTGGTTTCATGCCCGCGCTGCCCGGTGTGTTCACTGCTGCGTCTTGGCTCCGCCACTGGCTTGAGTGTGCCTGTGGAGAAATGAGAACATGCCCACAGCCCAGCAGAGATCAGCCCCAGGGCATGACCAGCACCTTCTCTGCCTTCTCCACCTTCTGTTCTGTGGTGATGGCACGGCCTGGCAGCCAGCTGCTCTGAAGGGTGCCAGGCACCACAAAGGCCAGCGGAGCAGATGCTAAATGACTGGAACGTGCTCTCCAGAAAAGGCAGGGTGGCAGAGAACCCTTGGAGCAGGGGCACGGAGGCAGGGGGAGCAGGGGCACGGAGGCAGGGTAGGCTCTGCTGTGCCTTACGTGGGAGACACGGAGCTGCTGCAGCCCGGTGACGTGAGGAATCATTGTCTGTTGTCTTTGTGATCGTGTTCTTGACATCCAGCGTTCCTGTGAGAGCTGCGGGGGATTAGAAGCCCTCGAATCAAAACGCTCCTCTTTGGATGCTGAACTTTGCCTGGGTTTGTAAGGAGAAATAATACTTTTTATGGGATCAGCTGGTAGAGCTGAAAAAATCGGCATGCTATTGAGATCAGAGTTTGGCAATCAGTTCTGAAAATTGTATTTTTAAATCCAGTAGAGTGTTGTCACGGTTCTAACGCCCTCGTTACTAAGCTTTTCCACCTGAAGACTGAGCACAAGAGCTGCTTAGCACAGTCCTCTGAGTCTCCACACCTTTGATTTTGCCCTGAAACGTTTGGATGTTCTGACCGAAATGTGCAGCAGTGTTTGTTGCCGTTGTTATCACTTACAGGAGGGGTATGGTTGAAAATAGGTGTCTGCAAAACCTCTCAGATACCTGGTGGGCAAGTCCAGGCACGTCGCAGAGAGCATTGATAGCAGTGAGTGTCCTCTGGGCACAGAGCTGGGGTGTCTGGGTTCAGAGCTGACAGGGCTCGTCGGGCTGCTTTGGGTGGTTCACAAGAGCAGAACACGCAGGGGGATCTGGGAGGGGTCAGCAAGGCCTGACAGCAGGTGCTGCCAGGGCTCCCCCAGTGCCAGCAGCAGCGTCCCGGGGCCGACGGGCACCTCCTCAGCCTGGGGTGCTGCTGCTGCTGGGGGTGCCACGGGATCCACATCTGTGAAAACCACCACGAGCACGCGCTGAGGAAAGCACCACAACCCCCCTCTGACCCATCTCCAGCCCACCTCCAGAGGCCCTTTGCTCCCTCCAGGGGTTTTGTTCTCACTGCACATCATACCTCGCAGAGCTGCTCTGCCATCCCCCCGCGTGAGGGCTGATGTGAGACAGAGATATACACACACACACACTCTTGCAGGGTGTGATGGCAGTGCCATGTATTTCATCACATTACTATGCATTGATTCCCGCTGTCAGCCCAGGTCTTCCCAGCAGCTGACCACATTAACCTTTTAGAAGAATGGGTTCTCTCTGAACACGCAGGAAACCCAGTGGCCTCGGACTGCTGGAGCATTGCTGTGGCTCTCTCAGATCTCTCTGGCAGCTGATTTCATGGAATCCATGACAATAACCACCAAAGCCAGCCGACCCCCTTGGCTCCGCCCGTGCCCTGTGGCTGATAGATTGTGTTCTCTAGTTACCTTGAGGATTTCAGTTACCACTGATCACCGTTCCCAGCCACGTCTCCAGCGTGCAGTCACTGCTCTGCTGCTGAAAATTAACAGTACTTCACTCCTAATTATTGTGGGTAGTCCCCTGGCAGCGGTGTCTGCAGGGCTGTGCCCCACAGCCCCAGTGGGGCTGACAGGGACTCTCCAGCCCTTCCAGAGACCACGTGAAATGCTTCAGAGGTGGAAAAATCATCTGAAAGCACACTTGGCTCGTCTTCTTTCACATTTGATCTGTTCACCTGCAGATGAGCCTCCTGGGGATCCTGTGCCCCTGGGAGGGACGGTGGCTCTCGGGGAGCCCCACCAGTTATCCCGGTGCTGTTGTGGGAGGAGGGCAGCTCGCCGGGGGATCAGGAAGGCAAGTTTGTGGCAACAACGGAGATTTTTTTCCACCTGCATCTACCTTTGAGTTTCCCTTTCTCTGTCACCACCTGAGAAGGTGGTGAGAAGCAGGAGTTGCCAAACAGCTCCGTGTTCTGCCACTTTTCCCAGTGCCCTTGTGTCTTTCCATCTGTAATCCCCGTTACCCACCATGTTGGGTGGCTTGGGTTTGTTGTGTTTGGAAGCTCTGCTCCCCATCTGATGCAGGCAGGAGGCAGTGCCACTGGGAAGCATTCAGGGAAGGGCTCTGTCCCACAAGGCCTGCTGCTGGCCACGGCCTGACCTTCCCCACCACGCGTCACACGTTCCCCTTTTCTGACCGTTTGCCGCTGGGGGGGGGGAAATAATTTTTATTTTTCGAAACCGGATTTTATTTCTGAAAACAGTTCAAATAATAAATAACAACCTATTAACCCAGCATGCTTTAATGCTCCGAATATTAATGTAAAGACTAGAGAGAGCACAAACATAACATTAAAAAAGCGTGCGCAGTTATTTCCCCTGCCCAGCGCCTCTCCCCCATAGTGCACGCGAGCTGTCTCTTTAATAATGCAAAGGAGCAGTAAATTTCAAGCTGAGGATGGGCAATAACAAGGAGAGTTATTTCCACAATGCCCCAGTGTCAGCCCCTGGCTTAGGAGCACACCTTATTAGTTCTAACAGGCTGGTTAGCATCGGGTCACCTCTGCGGCTCCGCTCCCCAGCAGGGTCACCCGTCTCCAGGCGATCTTTGGGAGAGGGGGAAGGGAGGTGATATTTAGAGATTCTCTTATCGCCCCGCATTTTTAGCACTGTTTATTTTTATTTACCACCCCCCCTTTTATTTTTTTACGCCTTGCCTTCCCCCTACCCTCTCTCCCACCCCGCGTATCTTCGCAACCCGCATCAATCCCGCGTGGTGGGTAAAGCCCTCCCCTGCGCCAGCAAATTACAGCAGAGACCACGCTACTGGGGGTTCATCTGCGTTTCTTTTCAGAGGAGAAATAATTCAAATTAATCAGGCCGTGTTTGCGTACGGACAAATAACACAGTGCATTAGAAATGGGTAATGAAAGCGAGCCCAACGTGGTCGTGCTCCCAATTAAGCGTGACTGTGGCATGACCGTCCGGAGCGGGGGCGCGTGGGGGTGAGGTGGGCAACCCGGGGACCCTCCCTCCGGTTCCCGGGGCCGTGGAGATGGCATTTCGGGTCCTTTCCTTCCGAGCCAGCTAACCCAGGCACCTTTCAAAAGGAGCGGATTTTTCCTCCCCGAAATGTATGAAAAGCTGCACATTATGGAAATGCACATGTGGGTTTTTATATGTCCCTGTCTCCATCAGCCCCCTCCCCCACCCGCCAGTTCCCATCCAAAAATGAATGCAAAGAAATACTATTAGGCTGTCTGGTTATGTATTTTTTATGAGGCCATACAAGACACTGCCTGACCTCGTGCAGCTCATGTTATAACCACATTGAAGATGCTTTTCATTTGGGTTCTGCTTTTCAGCCTGGATGACCTCTATTAAATAAAAAAAAAAAAAGAAAAAATGGCCTAATATGTGACCCCTGGGACTAGTCGCTTCAAGGATTACATTTAATTCATATGATAATATTGAAATATAATGTTTCTGTGTCTAATGTTTTGGATGTTTTTTTCTTTCTTCTTTATTTCAGGGACCCTTTTGAGTCTCGTCAAAGATTTTCTTTCTTTCTCTTTTTTTTTTAAACCTGTTTTGCGGGGAGGACAAGTAACTGGTGCTCGGTGGTCAGATTCTTAAGAATCACCTTTCTTCCTTTGGGAAGCAGGCGCGAGTACAAAAGCCTCCTCTTCCCGCTGTCTTTGAAGGAGAAGAAGAGAAACAAAGGCAGGGAAATTATTTTTTACAGGGAAGCTCATCTGCCAAGGGCTCGTCAAAACAGAAACCCGCTCTTTGTTTTGGCGTGTGCTGACCCGCTTGATAAGGAGTGACCTGCTTTCGCCCGCTCCCCCGCAACCTGGCCGGGGGAGGGGGGCACGGGCAGACCCCCCTTTACCTCCTTCCTCGCCTCCAGCTCCCATTGTCTGCCTCGGCCGCCCCAACCCTCCCTGCAGCCGCTCGGCGCGTGGCGGAGCGTCCCGGCGCCGCGGGCGGACGACGCCTGTTCCAGGGCTTTAGAACTTCCCCATCAGAACGTTCCCGGGATCAAACGCGACTCGCCACCGTCCGCGTTTGCCTCTGCCAATTGGGAAAAGAAATTCGGCCCTTCCGAAATGTTCCTCGCGCCAAAGGGACGGCGAGGAGTGTGTAATAAAGTGCGCTGTCCCTCCCCGCTCCTCCGGCCCCAGCCACGCCGCGCGGGGCAATCAGTCAGCCATCTGATCTGAGCCCTTGCACGGCAAGCCACCAAGCCCTTCATCATCCCTGGTAATGACACCTCGGCGAGGGACGCGACGCGGGTTTCCGTGCGAGGCCGGCTCGTTAGGAAGGGGACGCGAGGCGGCGGGCACCGGTGGCATGGCACCGGGGGTGCTCCCGCCTGGGCTGGCACACAAAGGCCCCGCTAAGAACAATAGGCCTGAACCTCTGTCCAGCCAAGCCCGTGAGGGCGGGACGAGCCTTCTGGGCTGTTTGCGAGGGGACGCCCGAGTCCGGTGACAGTCGCACCCCCTGCTCTTCCCAGCCGTGCCCGGAGCTGCGCGTCAGCGACACTGATTAGTGCAGGGACACACCTCGAGCCGCCCTGCGGCCGCCATCACCCCGCTGGGTGCCACGTGGGTGAGGCCACCCCGGACCCTCCGGCCGACGGCCGCGCTCCGTGACGCTCCAACCCGGGGACGGGGTTCAGGCGCCAGCCTCGGGGTCCCCGTCGCCTTCGGCGGCGGCGCCGGCCGGACC
>JAABNV010008147.1:23615-51570 GCA_033439845.1 Ispidina picta | reverse complement strand
GATAGGACTAGATGATCTTCTAGGTCCCTTCCAACCCCTAATACCTATGATTCTATGATTCAATGAGCGAGAACAAAAGCTTAAGAAAGTGAGATGACTGTGTAATAAGCATGAATAAAATGCATTGATAATACTCAAAAAGAAGAGGACGGTTCAAAAATTGTATATTTCTATCATGCTGCATTTGACAGTACCCAGTGAGAAAGGAGAGGGAGGGGGAGAGGTAGGACCTATTCAGTTAAAGAACCCTATAGGTGTCTGGCAGAATTTTAGCAAATTATTGAAGTTTATGTACCAGTGAAGAATGGAAAACTTTTTGGTTTAGGTTTGTGGGTTACACAGGGACACCTAAGCCTCATCCTTCCCTGCTAGAACTCTTCTTTCTGAGCCAGGGTTGTGCCTCATCCCTGAGACCTTGTACCCAGACAACCCTGCAGTGTCCATGTCAACACAGACATGCCTCAGAGCTTCACTTGAACTACCGATGGGCCTCGTGTGTACCAGTAGCCATAATGATGAGAAAGGTGAGCCTTCCTCTACATAAATGCACTAATCATCATGCATTTCTATTGTGAAAAAGAGATGCCTAATATTCGGTTTGGGTTAATTACTCTGCCATGGGTGTTCAGCTCCAGATCAAGGCACAAAAATGGGCATGACTTTATGTGCCTATCTATGTGGTCCTCATGTCCTTGTTCTGACTACAGTCAGGAAACCTCATAAATACAGTTAAAAACTGATTCAGCTCTCCAAAGCTGGTCTACTTGGCCCTCCATATGCCTATGATAGTACATGCTATAATGGGAGCTTAGAGATGTAGCGCACACATGACCACCTAAGCAAAGGAACCTTTCTTTGAAGCTGGGCTGCCCCAGCCCATCAGTCACTGCAGCTTGCTGGCCCAGTGCTGAGGAAACATACAGGCCACCTTCCTCTCCCCAGACAAATCTTCCAAATTCACACTTCTTGGGAGAAGTTTCAATTTCATTAAAGCCCATGGAGCTGTATTTCCTCAAACCAAGCCTGCACATGTCCCATGAGGTTCACCTATCCAAGCACAGACAGCCTGAGACAGAACAGAGTCATCAAATTGCAGTCACAGCTGAACAGCTAGACAAAGAGCAGTCAAAAGAGTGTTCATGGTATGGGTTTTGGAAAGGAAACCATTTGGCTCTGCCTAACGAATGGCATCAGCTAGAAAAAACAAATGCTCTGACAGGTATTTTCATATCAGAGTAGAGGTTTCTTCGTGGTTACATCTGAACAGGACTATATGTTGAGAGAAAACCAAGAAGGAAATTTTGGTTAGGGATGCATGCAGTGCATAAGCACATAAAATATTTGTAGAGTAATTTTTACACTAACAAATGACTGTCACAGACTGTCATATTATTACAACTGAGCTGTACCTGCAATCAGGGTGAAAAGTCGCATTTACATTTGAAAGTGGTAAATACAAAATTACATTAGTACATTTGAAAAAGTTATGAAAAAATATTATGGCAGTGCCTGGCAATGTGTCTCTTGAAATAAGCTGGAAATTCCCATGAATTTGAAATTGTTAGCATAATGTTTTATACCATTAGGTACCAAATCTCTTCTTGTAATTACATAAGAGATCATAACCAACAAATAAAGAAAACAAATTCGTTTAATCTACAGTGAAGAGACATTTTAGAGTAGTATATTATTGTTGTTGTTGTTATTTTTGAAAGTTGATATGATGTAATACTCTAAACATATAGCCACAAATTGAAAACATGGATTAAAATGTCTCCTACTTGACCTTTTCACAGATATACCATGAGTATAAATGTTAATTCTATGTATTCAACAGCTGATTATCAAGTTCTGTATTGTGAAGAATATTGTTTGAAATATTATTCCACCATACAAATTGCATGGTTCCATGGCAAATTTTATGGGTTTATTTTTATGCTAATAGGCACTTTAAAAACCATTGCATAACTTCTACAAATTTACAATACATGAGTTGCAGAGGCAGATGACAACTTCTTGTCTATGATTGGATGATCTTTGCATTTTAATGAGAAAGTTAAATGCCCTTAGCTATCAACACTTTACCTGAAACAAATCTTGATTTTTATTTATTCTTTCAGAGATGAAAAATCAGTCAGCTACTCAAGCATAAGAGTTAAAAAATGAATGCACAACAACAAAACCAAAACAAGCACTTTCCACTTTCTCTTGGAATTTCATTTCTGTTCACATTTGCAGCACTTTCACTCTTAAGCTTCTCCTTATTTCTCTCAGGCATTGCAATCTCACTGAAAACTAAGTTGTCTCTGCTTGGCAGAAAGTGAAGTAAAAGATAGTGTTGAACTGAAATGATTGAAGACAAATAAAAGAAGAAAGTATATTGTCTCAGTACAGTTACTAAATTCTAGTATGGGTTACAGCCTATTCTTCCTTCTGTGTCTTATCTGGTTGAGCCACTGAGGGAGAAAACATTGCTTACTCTCTTCTTCCCAGTGTTTACATTTTCCATAAGATCAAGCACATAAAGAGTAAGCCCTTACATTCATGGAAAGAGATCCATTAAATTAAACTTACACAAGCCTTACAAGATCCAGTTCATATGTACTCAAAACCAAGTATGCCATCTATCACTGCACATGAAGACCTAAGAGTGGAATATTAATACACAAAATGCTAGATATTTCTTTCTTTTTACTAGGTTTTGGGTGACAACTGAGAATTAAATAAAATTATTTTATGATTTATTTTTCACACACAAAGCCTACTAGCTGTTTACAACATTATTGAATGATTAATTTATCAAAAAATAATTCTAATTCTACATCAGGATGGTACTGCTTTTTATCATTTGGTTTCTTAAGACATTTCTCAACAAGTACATTGAGGAAGACTGGCTTTATTGCCGTTAGGACTACTTACCTGCTTCACTTGAATTAAATGAATGAATGAAAACACTTGAGACACAATAAGGAATTGTTCACTGCCATTACTACAAGTATTGAAATGGTTCTGATGTCCCAGAATGCTGGTGACCCTAAATTATGCATTTTAAAGGAGGGCTGGTGGATGCTTGAAGTTGAAATAAATTTGCTTGCACATCAGTTAATCAATCAGGCACATACATGTCCCAAATGAGAACTGCAAAAGGACTTGTCATACTCTTTACACATTCTACAACAGCTTCCTATTAGCTACTTTGGCTCCCTATTTTCTGCCTGAGCAGACTGGTGATTTTTTTTCCAATTTCTGTTTTCCTTAAAACATGTTGCATCAAAAATTCCCTCTTCAAGTCCCTCTATGACTTCTTGTAGGAAGTGATTACTATTTGTATCTAGAAATTACTAATTTCTTTGCTAGTTTATAACCATTTTCTGGTCTCTGCATAGTCCAGATATTAACCAGTTTATTTGCTACTCGTCCTGCTATTTTCATTGCAAAGAAATGAAAACAATTTGATGTCTATGTTTGCTGGCATTATACTGCTCATTAGAAAGCTACTTTAAGTTCCCATTTATTGTAATCACACCAGTTTATCAGTGAAGAAGAACACTTTATGGGAATTATCATTGCAGCGGCCCTAGAAAAGCACTTTCTATAAAACTTTAATTTTTTAAGTTGAGTCTAAGGTATATTTACCCTATGGCTTCTGTGTCTTTAATGAACTCTGGCCCTCATGGAAATACTCCACCTCCTTCTGTTACACCCACAGAATCAAGGTGTCCAATATGCAATTTATAGATTTTTCCCAGAGAGCCTCTTCTAAACGACATTTATTTGAGAGGCTTTTCCAAGTGCTTTCAATCTCAGCCTGAATATTTGTCTGTCTTTATAACCTTCTTCAATGCCTGTCATGTCTCTGTCCTTGTTTATAAAGATAGCACACAGTATGTTACAGTATAAATTTATGGTTTCATGCCACTAACTCTCTTTCTAAACACTCCTACAGTTTAATGAATTGCCTTGATTTGAAGCAACTTAATCGCCTCTCAATGCCACATGAAATATTTAATACTTTCTGCATACTGAGTGACCACAAAACAGGCCATGCAGAAAAGAAAGTTAATTGTCAATTTACAGCCTAAGACACTTCTTTATGTAGACAAGCCATCTATTCCAGTCAATTCTGCAACTAGGCCATAGTGATGATATACCAGGATCACCGAGAAAGTTTCATTTACTCTTCCTGTTTTCACTTTTGCTGTCATGACTCTAGTGCTGGTGTCTAGTCAGTGAGAGAATCTTATTATATCAACATCCAAGTGTGACACACAGCAAGGATTAAAGTGTTATCCAAGATGTACTTGCATAAGCAGGCTCTCTGGAAACAGAACTCAGACTGATACTTTCATTTCAAACCTATATTTTCCTCCATCTGAATAGTCAATGGAGCATCTTCCTTTCTAAGTAAGATCCAATTATAATGAGAGCTTGGATTGACAGGAAACATTATTATAACTGAATGAGTTGTCAAATCCATGATTAATAAGGTTTTTCATTTAGGTTCAACAATAGTGTCATCAAACCACTGTCATATTATTATTCAATAACTCATAACATTCATAAGGAGGTTTACTTTCCATTCTGGAGGGTAGAGGGAGATCTCTCACATTCAGATGTTTATATGGGTAGTTTCAATGTTTCATGAGAGGCTTTTTTCTCTGAATTTTTTGAAGACACAACCCAACAAAAAGCTTTATGCAAAATGTTGTCTAAGGACTTAGTTTCTGTTTTACTCTTAGCATCCATATTTTTGTATCCATACTCTTATTGCTTGAACCTTGACAATAGGAGGCCAGTAACAGTTGTGTAGAAGGTTTGTGGCCTGGGTGTTCGCATCATCAGATGTCAAGTGTGTGGAGTGTAAGTAGGAAGCAAACCATTACCTCTGTGGTCTGCCTCTGTTCAGCAAGGTGCAAAGCATCAGATAAACAGCAAACATTTCATGTTAACTACCATGTATGTAAGCATTTAAAAATCATTGTGTGTGGTTCAACATTCATTTTCAATTTTATGTGAGAGACAATGAGGTCAGGATAGTTAGGAATTGAGGTTATAACAGGGCAGAAAGAACATAGAATCAGAAATGTCTGAGTTGAAAGAGACCTCTAGAGGTCATCTAGTCCAATCGCCCTGTTGAGAGCAGGGTCATCTTCAACTAGAGCAAGTTGCTCAGAGCCTAGCTCATCAATCCTCACCTTCAATGTCTCCAGGGATGGAGTCTCAACCACTTCCCTGGGCAACCTGTTCCAGTGCTCCCCCATTCTCGTGGTAAAGAACATATTTAGAAAGAAAAAATCCCTCACCTCAAAAAAACCCTTTTAACATGAAAGTGTAGTTCCCTTCATCCTACATATATTTTGCTTTCCCATGCCATTTGACAGTTTGATAGATGATAACAGGCTATCCCATTTTTCTGTTTCACTAGTTCTCAATTTCACTTTCTTAGCCTACCTCCTTAATCCACTCTTCCATCCAAATGATGGTGCTACTCCATTACTACAAGTAGTATAAATGGTTTGGCTGTAAAAGCTGTGTGCTAGGATTGACTTCAAAATATGTCCCGTTAGTCCACCACTCATTTATACATCATCAGCTGCATCCCACTACTTTTTAATCCAAATATGATATTTCAATATGAAAATCCGTATAACCCATACTGTATCTGTCTGTCTCCTCACTGTCTTCCCTTGTTGACAACTTGCATGCATGAACAAACTAACTTTTTAGTTTTAGTTTCATGTTATCATCTATCAAAGTTTCACAAACTGAGGAAAAGTATGGAGGCATTTTGAGAAGCATTGGAGTTTCCATCCATAACCCTTCATGTCTTGAAACTAACTCCTACCTTCTGTAAGCCAACAGGTGAAGGCTAGGCTTAAGACACTGGATATACTACAGCAGATGCAGAAGGCAACCACAAAGACTGGTGTCTACTAAGAACAAACTAACAAAAGACTTACAAAGCTTACAAAAGTGTTTGTGAGCCCCAGGGTTAACACCTCGCAATGTCAAATGGAGCAAGTTCACACCTGTCTGGTTTCTTCCTCTTTCCACACTTCTGAATCCAGCTGTCCTAGACAAGAGCCACCTGTTTATGCACCTCATCTGTAAATTAACATTCAGTTGAAATTTTTAAGGTAGGTTAAAATCTACTATCATCCAGGGATTTCATTCGTATTATTACTTTTGTGTTGCTACTGTTGTTCCTATTGTGGTAGCCAATGCACAAAATGCATCATGTGTGCAAAAATGATGCTTATCTCTATAAATATCTAAGATGGTAAAATGAAGTATTGTGTCTCATTTTATAGACAGCAACATGAGCAAGTTGCCACCAAGTAAATGAGCGTGGATTTACAGCTCATTAACTACTCCATGGCAACTGTCTGTGTGGTTATTGCTCCAGAGTAAATGTGAGGTAAGTCTGACCCTTACTGTGAGGCAACAGATCTTGCATTTACCTGAGATTTAAGCATCCATATAAAGTAACTAATGAGCTGTAAATCCACACTCTTTCTTCACACATGGCAGTTTCTACATCTGTCTTGAGGCAACGATATTTGTGTGATTTGTGTGGTGTCACTGAGGCAGCATATGACAGAATTGGGAGCATAAACCAGGCCTACTGAATTCCTGCAAACCCCACTCCCTGCACAGCCAGGATTTTCTTGAAGAGATGCTGTTCAATTGCTTGGCACAACTCCCTTCAAATGAGAGCAATTCACAAGCAAACTCAGCCATTTTTCTCCTCATTAATACTGCAGAGTATGCATGCAGCACTTATGCAAAACAGATGGATCTGTAAAAGTAGCTTCCAGACACAGTTTCTTAATTTCACACATAAAATATTATTTACTTTTTCAAAGACTCTTAAATTTAAAGTTTAAAAGAAAGTGTTGCTTTGGGAATAGTTTTATCCTGTTTTATTAATCAGATTTCAACTCTAGCTCATCTAGAGTTCAAATTAGTGCAGACTCTAAGCAGTTTTAGCCACTGTGTTGTCTATCATGGTGGTGCATGGCATGCCACAAACTAGCAAAGAGGGTTCTTTCTTTGTTTTCTCCTTTGACTCTTTCCAAATTATATTCTACTAAGACACACTAGTTCAGGTGGATACAAGCCATTGTTTACAGTCATTACAAACCTGGGATCATTGTTCTGATTTTCCAGTGGCACTGAAAACCAGAATAGAATACTCTGTGCCTCCTCAAATCACTTATTACTGTCTATCTAGGGGAAAAAAAAAAAAAAAAAGGAGAAAAAGAAACCCATGGGAGAAAAATCTGCATCACAGCATCACAACATATTGCCATTTAAAATATTTACCAGTAAAATTGTTTCATGTCCTGAGGTAGAACAAGAACATAATGCTATTAAATACCTTAACAAAGTTCAGTGTAAATTATACACCTCTATCCATAAAGAAGGGAAATTAATTTTCCCAGTACAGACATTAAATACACTGTTTTTCAGCCTTTAAAAGCTCCCTTGCGTAATAATTGATAAATCTCTCTATTCATTTTATCACCACCATGCCTTTTATGACATGTCTATGGACTAACACATTCAAAAAGCAGAGAGGTAAAGCCTCAGACTCTTTATGAATTTTAATGGATTTGATGAGTCTCTCCACAGCACTCTGTTTCCTGATAATCACTCGATTCCTCACTGCAAGGACTCTGGAAAATGTGAGTCGTCCCCACAGGTCCTTTGGGATTTGACCCTGCTGTCACACTGACAGCAACTTTCTCATTTCATTTCATGGACCAATATATTTCAAAACATAATCCTAACCTTCTGGGATACTTTCAGTTATGGGATGCCCAGCTCTGACAGTGCTGCAAAAGCTTGAATTTCATGAAGGCAAGGCAGGCATAATGTAGAAGGGAAATGTCAATGCTTTCTTTCACACTGACTACATACATCAATTTAGTGATTCTGATGAGAATCCTTCTTTTCCCTTGTTTTTTCCCTTTTCTTTTTTTATCAGAGGCTATGTCAACACTAGATGACTGAACAGTGCCTGTAAACATCACTGGGCTCAGTTTCAACCTGTGCCAACCAAAGTTTCCAAAACAGTTCCCAGACATTATCTGAGGATCCCAGCACCCCAGCTTGCAGGTTGCAAGCAGCTCCACAGATTTGAAGACTGAAAGGGTTGCTGTCAGAGACTTTAGCCATCTCATGCCAGTAGGCCTTCAGGGACCAGAAAAGTCCATGGAAGTGTTTAAGCAGGGATGGAATCTGTGGAAACCCCAGGAACTCCATGCAGGTTGCAGTACAGGAACTGCATTTCCTGCTGAAAATGTGTTGTGGTGTATATTATTTCTGGTCAGTTTAGACTGGAAAACTCTTAGTTGATTTCCAAAAAGAACTGGTAGCCCTTCAATAAGCAGCTGTCCATGACCTTAATTTTCCAACCTTCTTGCTGTGAGGAGAAGGGTGAATGACAGAATGCAGTCTGAACATCCTTGTGGGAACCCCAGCTGAATAAAAACATTTCACATCTCAGCCCCCTTTCCCCCACCCCCCGCCCCCTGAATTGGATTTTTCAAGGGTTATTCTGCTGTAGTGTTTCCTAGAATTTTGAAGGGTTTTTTTTTTACTTTGTTGTACTTCTTCATAATTATACAGAATTATGTGATTTTTTTATGTTACATACCTGCTGTAAGAAAGAAGCCAGTGTGCCAGCCAATTATCCCCTTACTGTCATCTATGTCTTCTGGTTCAAAAACTCTATGCAGGATTTTTTCTCTTCTTATCAAGAGTTCCATATTTTCATGTGGTCCAATTTTTTATTTCTTCTGGGCATTCTTTTTATTTTGATATTTCTTTTCTCTTTGTTCTCCAAGTAATTCATTTTTTAGCTCTAAATTAAGCAATTTGCTTTAAACCAGTTGGCATTTTTATCAGTCAGCATATCCAAATGTTCATCTGTACCTTCCTTAATTTCAGGTACTATATCAACATTTTCTGTAACAGTAATGGCTTTCTGCAATGAAACTTACACCTCAGATTGCCCTGCTAGTTTTTCAGGCAATTATCTACTGCCTGTCATTCTGGGAGGTACATTGCTATGTTCCCCACTGTATTTTAGTTTGAGTAACAATCCACAGTGCCTGCTATAGGCATGATACTTCTCTGTGGAAATTTTAAGCTTTTAGTATTGTTTAAAACTGAAAGCAGTCTTAATGGCAGCTCTCTATACTGAGAATATCAGGAAGACTCCAGTCATTTATTAGCTGAGGTTTTAGGATTTCTTGCTCCTCAAAACTTCTTCCTGTTGGTTCATACAGATTCCATAGGGTACATAACAGCCATGGTCCCCCATCATCCCAATTAGAGTGCTTCTCCAGCCAGGTATGCTTGGTTTCTTTTGCAGAAATACCCAGGACATGAAGCAGGAAGGCACACATGCAGGTTTCAGCCCAGCACAGTATCAAGATGTTTGTTTATAGGGTTCCCAGAAAACGATCACGGGACCTCATATATGTGCATAATTACAAGGATCTCTGCAACAGAGCACCAATACAAACTCCTTTGGTTCAGACTGTCAAGCCCACAAGTCAAATTGCTTGACAGTTGTTAGCACCTATAGACTGCTTCAGTTTTACTCCTAAAACCCTAGCTGAGAACTGGAGATTCAAGGTCATATAAGCTGGGGATGGGGGGAGGAAGGGATGCTGAAGGAAACATGATAAGTGCAGTATGGGGGACCTGAGTGTCTGGGGAAATTAAGCACACGGGCATTAGGAGATAAAGGACCCTGTAACAGTGTGAACATGGTGATTGAATGGGGATGAGATTTTGAGACACTTAAAGAACTTGGCCAAAACAACAACGTGGGATGGTTGTCAATCTGTAAGTTCTGCACTTCCAGCCTTCCCATGCTATTTATTAGGGACTTAAAAAGCTACTGGAAAGTTACAGCAACAGTACCTGGGATACGGGGAAGGAGAGGGAGAAAGAAAGTGGAAGGTGAGGATCTGGCGAGAGGGAAACGTCCTCTTCAGTAGGGTCTGAGAGAGAAAGAGGAAAAGGAAGCACAGCTTCAGCAGCCACAATGCTGCACCTGTCAAAGGGAAACCCTCTTTTTACAGTTGTTGATGCACATTCTTGCATCTGTTAACAAACCACACTTTTGTCCTTCATTACTAGTGCCAAAGTTATTAACTCCTGAAGTTTGTTCTTATTTATTCCTTCCTGAATGTCCTGCATGCATTTTCTAATATGCATCTATTTTAAAAGGTCAGTTTCTTGCTACACAGCAGAAATGCTTGTGTTAAATATTCCCTCTAAAGCCTCTAAAAACATGAAAAAATGCCTGAAAGCAGAAAAAAAATAGTTAAGAGGAAGTAAAGAAGGCTCTGCAGGAAAACTCATTTGCTGAAAAATGCAGCTTATGTCTTATCAATTTAATTCCAGATAAGTCTTCATTTTTCTGTGAAGACAGATGCGATAAATATGTTAATGACAGATTTTGATAGTTCAGTTTGTAGAACTGCAAAGCCAGATGGAACTGATAATTTTTCTTTCATTTTCATTTTAAAATAAAAAGCAAGAAAGCGAGAAAGTTCCTGATATCTTAGCACTGTAATGACTTTTTGAAGGATAATGGACCTTAGCATAGAATGACGACTATCATGCCCCAATACTTAATATTTTATTAAATTCCTTTTTTTCCCGTCTGGAATTCTCTCTATTTTCTTGCCAAAACTGAGCATATTAATGTCTGTGACTGACTTTTGCACCTCCACCTTCATAATAATATTTAACAGGAATCCTAACTTGAAGCTGGTGTGTATTTTAGTGATACTACTGTAGTTCAGGATAGATACAAGCCTAAGTAGACCACTTAAAACGCCTTGGATAGAGCTGACCTCTAAACCAAACATTGTCTTTCTATATTGCAAGTGCTGCAATTAGTGTTCTTGGGGTATCAAGACTAAACTATGGCCTCCCCATGCCTTGATTACCATTCCCCCAGCATTAGCATGAACCTAGCAGTATGTGGCATGGGCTCTTTTTGTTTTTTTTTTTTTCCATATAAAACAAAACTATTGAAGGACAGACAATACCATCTCTTAAATCTGCAGGATATTTAATGCTGGAACTGTGTTTGTAAAAAATTCCTTCAATCTATTGATCACGTGGTACTGTGCCAGTGTCAGCTGAATTCTGATAGGCAAAAAGAAAGCTAGAAAAAAATTGCTGCTTGAATCCTCTTGAATGGGAGGTAATTGTAGGTTGGAAGGCAAAGGAAATTTTAGAAAACTATTTTCAAGCTTTTTTGTTAATGGTTTCACCCCAAACTATACTCTGGAGTGACTAAGTAAAACCTGGCTTGTTAAATTCACCATGATGTTTCTACCTTTGGAGAGAACAAGCACATCTGGCTTGTTCTTTTCAAATGAATTTTAATTTAAAAAAGGTGAGGTTCTGACTCGTTCCTCCCAAAGGAACTTCTCTCCAGGAACAACTTGGCAAGAGAGTGAAGTGTTCCATTCTCAATAGCATTAACTTCTAGAGGGTTGTTAGGTCAATCTTGTTTTCTAGATCACAAATCAGACACTGAATGGCTTTAAACTATTTCATTCAGCATGGCAGTTAGAGATCCCTGAGAAATTTATTCTAATGATTCCAGATAGGAAAATATAGAATTCTTATGAATTACTGCTTCTATCCCAAGTTTTAACAGTGGATAAGGGTGCAACTGTTGTTTGACCATCACTGTCCTCAGCTGGGGGTGCAAAGTCTGTAGGGTTTGTGGGTAGAGGTGATACTGGTTAATAGATAGCTATCTGATACTGACATATAGCAGATCTGACATACCAGATTAATGTAATCATTTGATACACTCAATTAGTTTCATTTGTTTACTCTGCGTGCATTTTCTTTGAGTTTTTCTTCCTTTATTCAATTAACATCTAATACAAAACTGCAAATATATGTGGCCTGGATATTTCTTATCCAAACAAAATGACCATATGAGAGGGAAAGTCTCCACTTCACTGTGGGGGGAGAGGAGAGATCCCCAGGCTTTAAAAGTGAAAGCTGTGTCAGCAGGAGCCAAGCCAACTTAATTAGCCCTGTGAAGAGAGTGGGCAGAGTGCTTAGTTAATGCAGCTATATTATATTTGAGAATTCATCTGATGTCTCTGGACTTTGCTGAACTATGGAAACATGTGTTGTACCTTGCATGCAAGTGGAGGCAGTTCTTGCACTCATTTGAGATTCCAGTCCAAGCTGGCTGCTAATCTCATACAATTCAGCAATGAGCATGGCCAGAAGTACACAGTGAAACACGTAGTCCTGCTCCTGGCCCTAGTGTTCCCTTAGTAAGGTCAGAGAACAGCAGGCAGAGACAGCTGGAGCCTCTCTGCCCTCACAGCCTTGCTGTGAGCTAAGAGGCAATCAAAGCACAAACCGTAGCTAGAGGTGACCCACCATTGCAGAGCATCCTCAGGTATTGGCATTAAACAGCTGGATCTTAGTCCTCAGTGGACTCATGCAGCAGCAGCATTTAATCCTGGAGCACCAAGCCAAGCAGAGCTTCCTAACTGGTGGGAGAGGAAGCCATTCACCACCCTCCAGCAAGCAGCCAAAGCTTCCTAAGCACCAGGCAGGGAGCTGCCTGCAGGAGGAGCATGGCAATTCATGCAGCACTAAAGCTTATTCCAGGCTGCCACCTTGCTAGGCTTAAATTTGGCTCATTAGGGTGTTTGTCTGTTATTTATGTAAATAAGTCTATGTGCAGTCACAAAATATGCAAAGAGGACCATTTACCAGCTTGCCACAATTTCCAACTTTCTGAACCCTTAGACATCCTTGATACATGTAGAATAAAATGCAGTGTCCCCTATCACTGCTGCCAGCAGAAAGGCCTAGGCAGAGCTCAGCTGCTCCCAGACACGTGCTCTCATAGTGCTCCAGATAGAAAAGATAATGCATTCTGTGAGACTTTAAACCTATTATGTTACAGCTCAGGATGTTTAATCTTATGAATAGAGGATCTCTACTTGTTTCACCTTTCTACAGAGGGAAGTTTACAAATCTGCATAACTTGGAGCAGTCTGACTGTGGATTATTATTTATTTAGAGCAAGCATGTGAAAAAAAAGATAAATGTCTGCAGTCTAAGGTTTCTCTCACTCGTGAATGTGCAAAGGTACCTCAGCTCATCCCTCTCCTGCCCTTATTGCTCTCTCCTCACTTCTTGAAAATATTCTCTATCTAATATTATTATGGACAAGTCTATTCTAAAGTTGGTGCCTACCTCTTGTTCTCCACACACAGCCACCAGTAACTGCAGGAGGTCTGAGTCCTCCTGACAGTCCTACAGGTCTACCAGAAACAGAACTTCAGGGAATTATTGCCCAATTCTGTACCCCAGGCCAGTACCAGGCTAATGGCTTGCCTGTTAGCACCAGCAACCAGTGTCTCATGCATCACTTGTAGCCTAACAGGATGGGTCATTTAAGCTGCTACAAGGTCCACTGTACAAATTAGCAGGAAGGAAGTTTTGATTGTATAAGCAAATACATAAAAAAAAAAAAAAAAGCAACTTTTTTCTTCTTCTTCCACTATAGGGAATTTACATTTACACATCACACCAATTACAACCTTATCAAGGTCCATCAAGGTCTTATCAAGGTCCATCAAGGTGCCTTTCTTTGATTCTTTCAATATATGCAAGAAAATGTGATTGCTTGACCCCGACCAGTAGCTAAGCACCCATCCATGTGCTCACTCCTCCCTGACATCAGAAGGATGATCTCATCAGGAGAGAGAATAGTACAAGCAAAAGCAAGAAAATCTAAGGGTTGAGATAAAGACAGTTTAATAGATGAAGGAAAAACATGGATGCAAACCATGGATGCCCACCACCAGCCTACTTGCTGGGGGGTACAGCCTAGGAAAAAAGAGAAAGCCTTGACACTCTGATTGCACTGCTGTGCAATGGCCAAAACACTGGTGGATTGTCAACACTCTTCTAGTCACAAATCCAAACCACAATGTCTAATAGGCTGCTGTGAAGAAAATGAACTCCACTGAAGACACACCCAACACAAGTATTAATGAACAATGGCATTGCCTTAGTTTGACCATAAGCAACAACAACAAAAAATAAACAACTAGAAAAAGTACTTCTTTCTTAATATATCTGTCATTCTTAATATTCTAAAATGGCTGCCCTTTTTATTCCAAGTTTATCTGACACTTGTGTAAGTGGAAAAATACACAGTCAAAAATATCTATACAACCTGACTTTTGGTGAATTTAATTCTGTTGTTTCCAGCTGAGCAAAATCATCTTTATATCATGAAAACATATGCTTCCCCTAATAAAGATTTAAATACAGCCACTTCAAGTCTCTCTCTTTGCTTTGCATTAGTGCAGTAAAAGATTATGCCTGCAGAATTATACAGTTAAACTTGCTGCTGTGAGTCAGCATGGTTCCCTTGTTTTTCATGGATCAATTAACACACACAGGAGATTTTAGCCATTGTTTTCTGCAGTGGCTAATTTACCTATTACAGGGAACTGAGAGCATCTGTGTGCATGCCATAAGGATTCTTCAGTTAAATGAAGACTGTAAACCAACAGAACATGACCTCTGATTGTAAAAAGACTCAAGGAGAAGGTATGATACCTTACCTTTGGAGCCTGTAGTCCGTCTGTCACACTTTGCTTAGGTACTGCAAAAACCATTTTTGGTGCAATTGTTGGCTTTTTGGGAGGTCTGGGTGGTGGATGAAGGGTTTGGTTTTCATATCTTCTTACCATATAGTATTGCTCTTCACTTATCTCTTCCACTGTTGTCTTCGTTGCAGGTGGTACAACAGTCTGGACATCTTTGTTGAGCAAATGGACTGCCATGTTTAAGCGATACACAGGAATTTCCCAGCTCTCCACTGGACTGCTGGCACTACTGATCAGCAAATAATAGTCTGTGATTTCTTCTTCAAACTGCAGACCAGGCACAGCAGCCAAGACGTCTTCTTCAACAGAAAGGTCCCTCACAGACACTTTAACATTAAAAGGCAAACGAAATACTTTGCAAATCTCAGAGAGCTGGTACTGTTTCTTGTCATGAATCACTTCCACAAAGCCGCCTTCCATGTACATAGGGAGGAGCACTTTCTTATGTGTATCACTTAGTATTTGTTCACAGGATAAAACATCTATGAGTTTCTTTTCTCCCTCATACAGAACTCCACTAGTCTGGTATTGCTGAACTAGAAATTGATCTCCAACTGAAACAGAAAGAATCTCTTTATGAGGGGAATCAAAGGCTTTAGTTGCTACAACATGAAGCTGTTCCTTTTCACTTCTTGCTATCTCTAAGTCATAAGCAGTTGGAAACTCCCTAGGTCTTCTCTTGAACTTTCCTTTGTAGCTCATAGGAATTAAAAAATGTCTTTTGGGGGAATCACTTCTGATCTCAGAGGCTAGGACTCTTGTTGTCTGGTACTTTTTGTAGATGATGATCTCTTTCCCTGGATACAATAAGTTGCAAGGTTTCTGGTTTCCTGAAGGTCCTTTTATTATCTCAGCAACCATAGGAAATTCCTTGCTTGTTCTTTCAAATATGTTTTCCAAAGACAGTGGCTGAAGGAAAGAGCTGATATCATAACAGTCTGTTATATCCTTGACCTCGACATCTAGATTTGAGAGGATATGAACTATGTCCTTTCGAACTGAAAAGGAAAAGAAATCCCTTGACTTTTGTTTTCAAATTGATATTGGAATAAAATACACATATCCAGTTGTCCAGATACTAAATTACCTTCCCTGAGGTATGCACATTCATATGTTAACATGCACAGTTAAAAGGGACAGTCAAAGTCTAACCATTTTGAGATATAGGCTCTTAGAGATGCAGGAGACCTCACAAAAGAAGAGATAATCAAGAGATGAGAACAAGCTGTGCAAATGAACAGAAGTTTAATAAAAAGGAAAGGTTTATAAGAATAATGAAAACACCTATAATTACTAGAAGGTTATATCACTTCTTAAAAAAGGAAAACTCTTTGTGTAACAAAGTTTAAGCTTATTATTAATGAATGAAGAAATGTCTCTAAAATGGTCCTCTGTGGAACTCTTGTCTCCTTTTCTTCAGCATCTAGTTTTATTCACTATCAGAACTGAGCAGTTGCACTTAATAGTCTGACCAGGAACAACAACTCTTTTATCACAGTTGGACTTGCAACATCTTGGATGCACAACTTGCGAGCACAAAGCTGACTGTGCAATTGAGGCTTGTTTAAGAATTTGGCTCCAGATCAGTGACACCAGAGATCACTGACAAGGTAGTAAAGTTTAGCAAGCAAATAATATTTAATAACTCTCTTTAATAATACTTATTCTGCATAGACATGCACATATGGATAGTATATCCTGGATCCACACTTCATTGTAGTAGGACATACCAATATTTTATACTTAAGAGTCAGTGTCAGATGTCTTTTCTTACAGTGGAGGTTTATGACAGTGATTCAGGGTCTGTTTATTTCCACTCTGCTTTTGTTACACTCATACCTTAAGGTGACAGATTTCCTAAGCACCACAAGGGAAAGTCAATGAAGTAGAAATGACTTGTGAAGAGGAAAGTTTGGGGGGGTTCCACATCCATAATTTGTTCATTTTTAAGAATGAGAAGTATAGAGGATTCCTGCCCACAGCCTGTAAAAATGTAATCTGTTATTCCTCTTATCAGGAATCTTTTTTATTCAGTTGTGGATAGTATTTCTCATACTTTATCTTGTGCATATTTATAGTTTGAAAAATTGTGGAAATCTATTTTTCATGGTCCACAAGAAAGTACTTCATCATGTATCATGAAGCCTAATTTTCAAGTTTGTATTAGATAGTTATTTAGGGCATTTTTAATATTTTTTAAATGTTGAGTACACTGTGAAAAAAATGGGCATGAAATAAACTCAACAAATGCAGCTTTTACTGGAACATCTGTTTGGAATACAAGTGAATACCAAACATTTCTGAATCTTCAGAAAGTTTTTCAGGAACATTAATTTCTTATTGATTCTGCCCTATATCTAAGTGGGTATAGGAGTATACCTACTCATGAATCCAGCTTCAGGAAATGGAATAGATTCCTGAATCTAGCTAGAGTAGTAGAAAGCAAAGTATTTTATCTTGTGAAGATATACTTTACAAACTCACACTTTAAATCAAATAGCAAGAACAGCTGACTATCTCTCAATAAGTAATTAACTGTTATAGTAGATTATGCTAAACAGTCTCTGCCCACTTTAATTTCTTTCTCTTTTATCCATTTATTTACATAATTCATCAGAGAAAGCTCAATTGTGAAAAGCTTTCCTGATTAATATCTTCATGTGTGGCATACTTCAGCTGGGATTTAATTTCTATGGAGCTCACTGGTTTGCTTCTAGTAAACACAATCTTGCCAAAAGCTAAACTCCTAACCTGCAAACTTTAACAGGATGGGTGCATCAACAAGTAGAAATGCAGCAAGTTTCCATCTACTGCCTCAGCCATCCTCAGGCAAGGTCAACTATTTTAGCTTAACCTATTTTTTGGTTTAGGTAGGTATCTCAGTTCAGAAAGTGTACGCTATATATGGTAGTTGAATGAGTTACATATGTCTATATTATTTTTCTACCTCATAGCCATGTCTTTAAATGATCAAGTGGCTTTTCTAAGGCCAGATTCTGAGACACAATAGAAAATAATCTGAAACTGAGCAGAATTTCTAAGCTCCATTTTTTCACTATGCAATAAAATTTACTTGCAACGATGATTTAATTGTAGTGATCGATAAAATGTCAGCAGAAAGAAAGGCAAAGTAACTATCTAAATTAACAGAAGTTTAATTTAAAGGAGTAAAAAAGTCAATCTTATTTATATCTTTCATTATCTTTCAACTAGCATCAATGGCAAATATTAGTCAGGAATTCCTGACCATACTGAACCCTTCCTGCCTGTTTTGAGGTAATTCTGTGTATTTAAGGGTACTTTGATGTATTGAGATGAACAGAACATTGATTCCTACTTACATTTCATTACTGCCTGCACTTCATAGACAGGCGTGAGAACCAAGCAGCCATCAAAATTTTCAGGAAGTGGATTAGATGAGTCCCACACATGCAAAATATTGGAAAGTTTGACAATCCTGTTTCTGCACTTAGGTATTTTCCATTCTGCAATCTCTTTTAAGGTGTATATCTGGTCATCTTCACACTCATAGAATTTTCCTTCTTGCAAAAGGGGCAAAGTGAAGGAATGAGACTGGTTATTTCTGACCACACCACAGTTCACAGCCATGGTCCCATTGACCTCTTCCACTGAGTTGAAGGTGATCTGCTCACCATGTTTGATAGTGAAGGTTGCCAGTTTTATATCCTCAGAGCTGTAGAAACATGGATGGCCAAATCTTGTTGGCCCAATGGAGACTTTTCTTGTAATTTCTTCAATGCTGCCATATGGAGTTTTATCTGCCACAAGCTTATAAAGACCTAAGAACAGAAAACTGTATTATAAACGTTTATTTTTTTTTAAATAGAAAGTAATGTCAAACTTCAGACTGTGAATGCAATAAAATAGGGAGCACAGCACATCAAACAATTAATATCTGATAAATTGGTTTGTTTGCTAGAAACATGACTGTAAATGTTATATCAACTACATGATACAAATCATAGATGGCTAGAATTAACCCCTTCTACTCTGCAGGTAATTTCTGACATCCAACATTTTTATGTCCATGTAAAATGATAAAAAAGTTGTTTGCTTTGCTATAGAAAAAAAACTAAGAAAAATTATCTTAAATTCTTATCTGTCTACTCAGAAAACTATTATTTAAGAAGAGAAAGCAGACATGGTGCTAGGAAGAGCAACACAAATGTGATCATTGAAATTCAAGATAAAGTTTCTCGCTAACCATTGTACCCTGCATTCTTACACACACAGACCAAATATGTTTAAAGACACATCACAAATGAAAAAGTAGTGGCTACAGATAAAAATAGGCAAAGGAAATGGCTTTTTGCATATCTGATAGCCCAGATGACCAGATGGAGTAATTCAGAGTTTGGATGTTGCAGCACTGTGGTCATCACAAAACAATTAAAGTGCTGAAGTAGTGCAAGGCAGAAGCTGCATCTGATCATCCCTATCCCCTAGGGACATTATTATTTCATTTTAATCATGCCTCTTGGAGCTGTCTCAATAAGAGTCCACATTGCAAGAAAAACATGTACATTTCTATTTTTGCGTGAGTGTTTTTTATAGAGTAAGATGAAGTGGACAGTTTGGAGGACTAAGCAGTAGGGTTTAGCTGAACTGTGTGATTCAGTTTTCTTCCTCAGGCATAGCAGTGTGAATGCTGCCTTGTGGAATTACACTGCAGTTTCCTGAGACAGGCATCGACTAAGGCTCTCTTCCAAGTGAATATAATTGAACATAGAGGTTATTGCTAGGCCAAGTTTGCAAGCCAGGGGACCCACACAAATTAACTGGTAGCTACAGCTACAGTGACAAAGCAGCCAAGCTCCCTGGGAGATGTAGTGTCTTTTCATGTTCCCCCAAAGCCAACTGCAGGCTTTTTCCTTCTGCAGACCACACACTGTATCTTTGTGTTAAAAGAATACTCCTACCTTGAAAGCTATGGGATGGGAACTCAAGGATTGCTACTTGACACCACTAGAGACTCTTTCATGGAAGCTCTACATCTCATGAGTGCTTTCTGCTATGTCTACAGAGGTTTCATTCTCTCACCCATGTGCCATCAGTTGTGTAATGTGGGAACTGGGTCCACAGTCCCTTCCCATAGGACTCCCTTCCCATAGGAATCAAATTCCCATAGGATCAGGAATGCCCCTGCAGATACCGGGGTGTCAGCAAGGTGGGATGCTCCCAGACACAGCTGCTATTGGATGATTGGAAGACACTCACATCCTTCTCTAGGCTGCCTCTGATAGTGAGATTAACAAATTACATCAGGGGATTGCTTCAGTTAAAAGTAACCTCCAAATTGCTTATTTTCTTCCATACATTTTCCCTTACTGATTTTCATCCCCTGAACACAATCAACACAACTGATGGACCTGCATGGAAGTAGGGGCTCCCTAAGACTACAGTCATTAAAAAAGGATATATCAAGCTATTCCCTCCACCAAAACAGCCTTTTTCCACCCCCATTCCCCCCCTGCCCCCCCAAGAATTGCTGTGAGTCTTGTTTCACTATGACAAGACCTGGTACCTTCACTGCATAGTACCCTTCTTGTTAAAGGAGATGTTATTGAGAATCTGTCAAGCAGCTTTTAACAGACTGAGCATGCTTGGTTCTAGGTATCCCAGGAGACCACAAGGATCTGTGGCAACTAACAGCTCTTAGGTCTTGTCAGCAGCCTAGACAGTAATAGTCTATTTGATATACTGCAGAGATAATCACTAGCTGTGCCTATGTAACTTCTTTCTGCAGTTCTATGTCTTCACAGTTATTATGACAGTTAAGCTTTTCATGTGTGAAATTAGTAGCCTTCTGCAAATATATCCTCTACATATATGTCCTCAACTGCAGCACTACAAGAAAGCCTTCAGGCCTATTTCTGGGTTGAAACAAAGTGACATCCACAAATGTAAACACACCACTAAAAAGTACAATTTCAGAACACTTCCTTTCTCACTGGTATTTTTAAATTTTCTCACAGCCAGGCTTAACACAATTATTGACAAGTAAGTTTTTCCCAGTCCTAACCAGTACTGGACCTATCAAAGTAGATCAAGGCAAAGGGGTCAACAGCATCTAGAAAATATCACAGTGTTGTCACTGAACCAATGAGAAACTTTGTTCCACAAAAATTGTGGAAGACAGCATCCCCAAAACTTTGTTCTAGTGTCATGCTTTGCACACAGAAGATGGGCATCATCGCCTGGCAGTGCTGAGAGAAAACAAATAGCAACATTCTTCATTTAAAAATGTGTTCAAAGTACATATGATGTGTCCCAAAGGCAATAACTATGATGACTTATCTTGAGCTTGCACAGGAGCACAAATATTGCACTTAGAAAACTTCCAGAATTGCATTAAAAACCTTCATAAACAATGTTAAAAAATTACTCCCAGATGAAAATATTTGGCAATGAACAAGTAAGAGAAACATTATTTTCATATATATTTGACAGGAGACTCAGGTTCAGGATCTTCTAATATTGCTGTGACTACAGAGCTATTTGGAAGCCAGCTAATTCCACAACAAATTGATGAACATCCTGGATTGGAAAGCAGGTTTCATGTGGAAGCATAATTACTAGATCTCATACAAAACTTGACAACTGATTATCCCTTCAGGCCCAGGCAGACTGCCTTTGTCAGGGCTGGGAGTAGAAATATCTTCACCTTCCATTCTGCTGGTTTTCTTAATTTCAGTAATGAAGTGCTTGCATAAGCAACAGAAGATCCATGTGGCCTTGCATACTTAGCTTCTGTATTGATGAGACCCATGAAGTAGAGGCACCTAGTAGCCACCTGTTTATGCTTATGGGCATGTAAAGTTCCATATGTTTCTCTTTCTATAGATAAGAGGTGAATATATACAAAGTTATTTTGGCATACTGGATAAAACACCTGTCATTCATAATTTGCCATGGTATCTGCTCATAAATGCTCTCCTTGTTCTGATATATATTAAAAAAAAACAAAAACAAAACAAACAACCAAAAGACAACAAAAAAGCCCAAACCAAACCACAAACCAACACAAAAACCAAATCAACACAAAAACCAAACAATATTATCTAGAACCATTCAGAATCTTATTAGAATCATTGTGAATCAAATTACCAAACCAATTGTTTTCCAAGCCTAAGATATGAAGGAAATCTCCAGAGTAGGAGACATATGGTAAATTTGAGAAGTTAAAGTTTGGACATTTTGAGGTCAAGCAAAAATATTTTTGTACTTTTTCATAAATCATAAAATGACTGAATCAAATTCACTTAGACTTTCCTAAGAGAGACTGATGGACTACTGGAGGGAAAGACAGATGGAACTAGCAAACTGGGAAAAAAGTCCAGCTGGTTTATTCTATTGGCATTAATGCTCTTACAGATCTGCTTTCTAAATGTAATCTGGTCTACAACCAAAGTGCACTGATGCCCAGTAGTTTTGGGGAAAAATGCAGATAAAGGCAAGAATAGCTACAGAAAATTAGGAATTGCCACACTCCATGAACTTTCTGCACCTAGTGCATTTCACTAGATGAAATGCCTGCCTAGCCATAATAAAAAAAATCAGTAAGCCCTAAATCTAATCAATCAACCCATCATTTTTAGGAAAATATTTGAGCATTGACATTGGCAGAAAGAGGGCTTGAGAATCTGAAAAAAATATTTTCACTTGTTTAAGAGAGGAAACATAATGCAAGGATTACCTATTTACTCCTGTAGGACAGCATGTTTTTATAGTAGGATGTTTTTACCACCTTTTAACAGAACAATATATGCAGCTCTCCTTCACTGATTATAGCATGATGAAGTGTACCTCTCTGTAGATTTATAGAGTTCCAATTTGCATTCTTAACTAGAGTCCTGAAGGACAGGAGTATCCTTTTTATTATCTCTTTCTTCTCCCTCACCTCACACCCACTCTAGTTTCTCTGCTCCAGCACTCATCTCTCCTCATCCTGCTTTGAAGACCATCTCTCCTATCTCTCTTTGTTATCTCCTATCAAGATGAGCCTTCTAGTGTCCACTGTTCTTCCATGCATATGCCGTGTGGCCACAGACCAGTCTCCTATCTTGAGGCTCATAGAGGCTGAGCTCAGTCATGCCTAGCCATGTGTGTGTCAGAACATGGAGGAATGAGCAGCAGCAACTGCCAGTGACCTCCTGAGAACAGGAACAGCCCAGTAGAAGAAGGAATTTAACAGAAAAAGAGTTAAATAATTTGTGCTTGCACATAGTTCAGGTGTGCAAATTACTTGTGTCTACTAACTTTTTAGTTGTGAAAATTGTAGCTTAAAATGCTGATAGACATAGCTATTGAAGTCTCTTGAGTAACAGTAGACTTTTTTTTTTCTTAACTCAGTATATGAGCATAGGAAGAATAGCCTGGCCCTCTGAGGCATGAAAAAGAACAAATTAGAATGAGGATAAAATGAAATAACATGGATAGTGAACTTGCAGTTGCAGCAGTTTCTCTAATGCAAAGGGCGTATTACGCCTTTATCAAGGATCTGATTTGCCAGAGCAGAAAAAAAGGAATTCTGTAGACTGCAAATACATTCAAAAAGACAAAGAGTAAGGCTTGTTTAAAGTCAATGAACCCAGTTCTTCACTCACAGAAACACTATCCCCAGAGTAACCTAAATAGAAGTGTCATTTCTTTATGCTAGCATGCACATGGTGAAAGGATACATGAGGACATCACATGCAAATGATAACTCGTAACAGAGGAAATAGAAAATATCATCAAAGCCAAATATTTCTTTGCATCAACACTGGCAAGAGAGCACTGCATGCACAATGTAAATATAGAGACAGACTTGTAGAGACCTGCATATATTTTTATTGAAGTCAGACAATAGCATTGTGAAAAAGATCATTTGCAGTTTGGTTCTGTGCTTTGTTCTGGTTAAAGGGGCAAGCCAGCAATGATCAGAGCTTTGTATATGTATGTATATAACAGATATATATGTAAATGCATTTAAAATGAAAGGAAAAAGGTCAAGAAAAAGAAAACAAGGGGACATCTTGATTTTGTAAAGCAGCTAAGAAATAAATTAGAGAAATGACAAATTTGCATCTTACCAAAAAGCTCTTGAATGCTTTAAAGTACATATATAGAGGAAAACAAGAGAGTGGTTCTCCCCATTGGGCTAATAAGAAGTGTCATGCCCCTCTTTGGTGCTGCTGTTCAATGACACCCATCATGTGGAGGATAATAATGATAAATTTCAGGAAAATGAATGCTGAATTCATTTTTCTAGTGGAATAACCCAATTTTCTACAGCACTAGTTGGGAGAATGCATTAGTAGCAGTAGTTCAAACTACAATGATTAGACCATATTTGAAAATGAGCTCAACAAGGCAACAGCATCCAAATGCCACAGCGTAGAATTGATCACTTGAATGCAAACAAATCCAGATTCACAAGATTCAAGAATTTGACATCACAGAGAATTCTATTCTAAAAATTAGGAGATTCAACATCATTAAATGTAGGATTAATTTTATCACTCAGTTGTATTGAATATTTTAGGATTCAAATGTCCAAACACATCTGCCAATCAAGATTTAGAATATTTCTTCTTATATTTATATATATTCTAGAGATAGAAGAAATTCTAAAAATAGGAAAGAATCTTGGATTTCAATAAAGATATAAAGTATCTTGAGGGTTCACAGTACAGCAGTACTTCAATGTCTCTAGATAGCCACAGATAATTACAGTATGTTTGATCTCTACATTTTGGAATTACTAGTGCTTGAAAATGGCATTCCAAAAAAGGCTTTTAATAAGTGGTCATACAAATGGTTCTGAAAAACATGAAAGCATAATGAGAATGATACATAGGGCTATTTCGGGGAGAAATCTGTGTTTTAGAGATGGAAAATGAAGGCATGGCAGAAGATATTTTCCTGTGGAATTCAGATGAAACATTGCACTCCCACGCATTTTTACATTTTATTTGCTTCAAGAAGTGCATCTTGTCTCCCTCTGCAGAAAAAGAGCCTACCTGTCTGGGCACTGATGTAACCTAGACCATATATATGCATGTGCACACATTCTTACATGCTCAACAGTATGTTAGAGGAACGTCAGTGAGGTTACTAAGTTAAGCACTCAGAAGAAAACATTCATCTTATGTTTTACTATTCATCATCATTTTAACCTCCCATGTGCTTGCAGTACAATGCAGTGCTAATTAACTGCTTCTATTATACTTTTTTTACAGTTTCCTACACTGCTGGCCAAAGTGAGCCTTGGAAGTGAACTTTGGCTTTCAAGGGATGCTGTGTCCTGTGTGTGGACAGTGTTTCCTACCACCTTCACTGCCATCTCCAGTCCCTGATCTTTGCATATCAATCTTAACCCTTCTGCCTTGCTCCCAGGTCTAATCTTTTTCATCAGTTTCCCAACATAATTTACCTCCATCACTTCCTTCATATGGATACTCACAGTCCAGAAATTGTCCCTCTGCACTCCAATCACTTTACTATTTAACACAGCTAACAGTAAAGGAATTCAAGTGGGAAAAGAATTGATACATTAATATATATAACATGTAAAAGACGAGATACTCTGGGTACAGGACTTGACCAGCTCTTCCTAACAAGGCTACATGAACAGAGAAACATATTTTTCAAATAGCAATGACAAATTTCAAGTCCATCCTCCAAAATAGAGATACTTTAGGGCTTCTAGATAAAATACAAAATAATAAAACAAAACAAACAAACAATGTATTAGTAAATAATTATAGTCTATGCACACAGCAAGGAAAACCTCAGCTCAGAAAATGTTTGGCAAAGTCATAAGTAACTGAAAAGAACAATTCTGTTATAATTCTTTACATGGAGTGATCTCAAGTATAGAAAGCATTGCTAGCAAACATTATAGCATTAATAATTCCTATGCAAGCTTGAAAAAAACTTGTAAGAGTTGAAATTTAAAAATTAGTTGTGTCTTGTGCCATCTGATAAAATTGCATCCTTGGCAGCTGAGTTGTAACCTCAAACAAATATCAATCAACACAGCAAATCAATAAATGAACAAAAGTGGTTACTCAGGGTTATAATTCCTCAAAAATATGTATTCATGAAATACTATACCAGGAAAATTTAGTGGTAATTCCACTTTGGCTGAAAATTCGCTGACTTCATTATTCTCATAGATACTTGCTATGAGCTTATTAATTTTGAAGCCAATAACTTTAATGACTTCTCCTGTTGACAGGCAGCATTCATTTCCAAACATTTCATAGATGGAGCCTGGAAAAAAATACAAAAGGAAAGAAAACATTATTCTTCCTTTTCTTATATTGTCAAGTGTCTTTAACCCATTAAATAAAATAAAAAATACTTCTATGGTATATTATTTATCCTGTGATATCTAACCTAATTTTCAGTTTCTCCCTTAGTGTCACAAGAAAATTTATCTTGTGATTTCAGTTATTTCCATAAGCAGCTTTCTCTGTACAATGTTCTTAGATGCACGTAAGGAGAAGCAAGCATGAAGAATTGCATTGAACACGGAACATCAGAAATGTTGAATTTAAACCCATCTTCTATTCTGCTGATACTGTGCAGTCCCTTCTAAGAGTCTAATAAGCTCTGTCCTGAAGTGATGTGGAAGTACCCTTTCTGGAAGACCATCTCAGAATTTCATTTACTTTTTGGTGAGAAACTCTCTTTTCCACTCCCAATGCACTGGTGAGTGCACTCATTTGCTCAACTATTAACATTGCTTTGCTAGTTAATTTTTTTTTTTCTCATTTCCATTTTCCCCCTCCCCAAAGGGTTTGCAAGGCTAATTTTGCCCTTCTCTGGTAATATTTTTGACAAGAATCTAGAAGAAACAGGTTCTCTTTATCTCCTCTGAGGAGATTTTCCTTCCCCCAATCCCGCTAATAGACATTTCTTTTATTTTTCTCTTTTTTTTTTTTTTTTTTTTTTTCCTTTTAACCTAGGTAACCATAATGGTCTCAGGCAATGAGAGCTATTTAAAATCTGACCTTTGGGCTATATAGTAGCAATCAATAATTGAGATGGCCTATACTGAAATATTGCCATAGCCTGCAGAACTCACTTCCCACAGAAAGTAACATTCTTCACTGCACAGCTCTGCTTGTATTTGGTGGGGAGGAAAAAAAAAACCCAACACAAATTTTGTGTTGTGGATTGTCATATTTAGGCTCTAAACTCTCTCAGCACACTACGACCTTTCTGTTGCATTCCAGGTTGATGATTATTAGCACAGAGATATTCTGGATTATAGTGCCACATAAATATCAACCATGGTTAGGTGAAAGAAAATGTTCTTTATGCAGCCTTTCAACCAGTCTAGTATTAAGCAGAAGACCAAGTGAGCTATTGTCCTTTAACTAAAAAAAGAAGAATCTGGTTTTCTTATTGTAAAGATAGCACATAGTTGGTTTATCTCCCTCTAGTCCCTGAGCAATTCAACACTAACTCAGATGTCTCTACTGGAAATTGCTCCAGCTCCCATCAGTAGGCCAGCTGCTGCTCTAATAAACACATGAGGAATTATCATAGCTTTAGCTGAGCTCCATAGGTTATTTTATGACAGTCAGAAAAGTTTATGTGCAATACTTATTTCATATTAGAATGAGAGGGAGAGAAAGATTGAGCAGCTACGGAGAGTAATATTCCTTGTGTTCTGAAGCACCTTACTCCTGACATCAGACACAGTAGAGATCACAGGCAACCATCATATTATTAGATACAGGGAATCCCAGAGGACCCGGTATGATGAGCTCTGCATTATAGAAACATGGAAAGATGAGCAAAGAATACCAATATTCTTACCTTTGAACAAATATTTGAGAAAACCTACTCAAAATGGGAGCTCATGACTTTTAGAAGCTTTTTTTTTTTCTTCAGGGCAGATTTAGATCCAGCTTCTCCGAAATATCTCACTTGAAAATAGACCCCTAGAAGCCATTTAACATATGAAAGTAACTTCACTAACTAATTATGGGCTTTGGGCATATTTGCTTTTATCTCTGCTAAACTGCCTTTGCAAGCTCACTCCTCAATGCCACTGGGCTCTGCTCCATATGGGCACAAGCACCAAGCCACACAGATTTGGTGGCCTTGTTGACTGTGGTTGATTTCCAAATAACATGGTAGGTGAAGGAGAGCAAACTAAGCAATGACCCTGAGGGGAAGAATAGAGCAGTTAAGAGACTTAACCTCTCAAAAATTGTGACTGAAGAATAGCT